>ML110779.1:0-24010 GCA_003697995.1 Taxidea taxus jeffersonii
AAAAAAATTAAAGAAGTGACCCAAAACACTTGGTAAAGGATAAGGCTGACAATTCCTAGAAAAGAACCTTAGAATATATACATTTTGCAATCTAAAATTACTATTAGTAATAGTTGTATCAACAAGGTTGCTATGATTTGCAAAAGACATCTAAATAAATTAATTGGTGACAATTCTTGTTTTGTTCAACTTCACATTCAAAAATATTCTCATTATCTCTAGAAATTTTAATGTGATATTTTATTATAGTAGAAATAATTTATATATGTGATGTAATAGATTTTGGATAATGGAAAGAAGTCATGAGCAATTTGTTACAAAATTTTTGAACTACTCGAGTAAAAAGAAATATATTAACTTTTTTCTTACTGATGAAAAATGGACCTTGTAATGATATCAAACTAAATTAGTGTAGCAAACTAAAGCTCTTAACCAGTGATTGTTTAACGGTATATGTACAATTCATTTCCATTGACATAATTCATTTTATTGGAATGATCTTTTATAAGAATTTCCTGTATTAACATTCTGAAAAACCACATAAGTGACAGCTTAACATTTCTTTTAATGATTGAATCTTTGCTATAATATGTGAAGTAGTAATATTTTCCTTTGATATCCAGAGTTTATCTTACTGCTGTATTGAGTGAGTTTTTTTTTTTTTTACTTATGAGTTGACACATTCTTTATATAAAGGATATTATTTTTATGAAGTCTCATTAAAAGTGCAGATTATTTTCCTGCCCTTTGTAGACATTTTGACAGTCAGCTAAAAATCTATAATTAAATATTTAACACATTTTAACTATGTTTAAACAACATATGAAAGTGCCATATATGCCATTTCTCTATATATCCACTTGCTATTATCACCCTATATTGTTAACTGAACAGCTTCATATTAATACCATGTTTGGAAAAGATTTTATATTAACACTGAATTCCTAGACTTTATAACTTAAAAAGTAACATTTTAATATAGCAATAGGTGTACAAAATAAACTGTGCCTGTAAAAGATTTTCATGTGAGATTTCACTGCTTCTTTAGTCTGTGTTTTTTTTTTTTTCTTTTGGGACTTATGAACTTTTTCATATTTTGATTTCAAACGACTCACCAAGTTATTACTTGCTGAAGTATTAGTGTATTTGAGACATTATTGTAGCTCATGAAAATAGAATTTATCAATTTTAATTGAAGTCCTTCCTCAAAATCCAGGCTTTGTGGTCACTTTTTAAGACATTTAAGTAGAGAATTGCATTCTTATCTCCATAAACTACTCATCTTGCTGCTGCTAGATCCAATAAAACAGAATAATTCCAATTGATATTTCCTATCCCAAATTTCATAACTCATTTTATAATTTGCATCACATGGCTTTTTACTTTTTTTTTTAATGCATGGACAGATTTTTGAAAAATACTGAAACCAAAAATTGAGACTTTCTTTCTAATAGTTATGTAACTATCACCACAGAAACAGTTATCAGTCCAAAGATTATACTTATATTTAGAAGAAGTATAGTTCTAAAAGTGTTAGTGTATTTAAACTGAAAGAGTTATATGAACAACTTTATCAGGATTTTCTTTTAGTTTTAGCTGAGATGTGATATCAGAGTGTTGAGAACTGACCTGTGTCAATTTGATCATTAAGAACTATTAGGTTTCTTGTAAAGACTATAAGAGACCTCAGATGGTTAGAGATGGATGAATGTCTAGTCAGCTCCCTGATAGAAAGTGCTTGCCTTGTTGCCAGGTGGAATTTTATATAAATGTTGATATGTAGGTGGCATTTGGTATGAGATTTCCTTTCACTTTTTATCATACTTTCATAAATAGAGAAATATATAATGTGGGTGGAGTAAGATCATCATTGTTACCAATCCATGATATTATGGCTCTTTTTAAAAGACTTTATTCATTTACTTGACAGAGAGTGAAAGAGCACAAGCAGGGGGAGTGGAAACCTGAGGGATTCCCACTGAGCAGGGAGCCCAGTTGAGGCTCAATCCTAGGACCCTAGGATCATGACTTGAGCTGAAGGCATATGCTTAACTGACTGAGCCATGCAGCCCTCCCCATGTTATAATTATATAGAAAATATAACCCAGCATTATAATAATTGAAGAAAGATACACAGTGTGTCAGCTTTGACTGAATCAATCCATTGGACCACAAAATATATTTATAGGAGTTGAATGCATAACTAAATCACAGTTATAAATTTGTGGTGCAAATTAATTTCTTAAATTAGCTAGGAATCTCAGAGTGTTACTGTCCAAAAGATTCTGCACAATGATGTGCTTATTCCTTATGCTGTACTGACCATATGCTTTTATTTCTCTAGATTATAATGTGAACAAAGTATCTATTAGTGAAAGAATGGAATAATTTTCTAAAAACCTTGTATTTGTCATATTTTTGTAATAGTGATAGAACTTGCACCTGGTTGAGCATAACAGATTAAACAGTTCTGTATTTATCAGCAAGCTAGCAGGTACATTTACACATTGGGTTCTACTAGAAGAGAGAATAGAAACATGTGTGACTCCAAAAAGTCTGCTCCTTTTTTGAAAACTAGGTTCCAGTTAGAACATTATCTCAGATGTAACAGCATAATTCTTCATCTTGAAAAACTTGTGACTATTATTATACTCATCTATCCATTCCACAAGCAACCTGTGAATTTGCAATTTTAAAAACAAATCATCTTTGTATTAATTTTTATTTGTAAACATTTCTGAGATTATGGAGAAAGAAGTTGCAAATGTGGTAGATTTAAAATATATCTGCAAGATAGTCCATATTCATGTACTAGAAGACTTAATGAAGTTAAGATGTCAATACTATCCAAGTGATCTGCAGATGCAATGCAATTCCTATAAGCATCTTGATAGTGGGTTGTTTGTTCTTATTGTTGTTGTTTTGTTTTGTTTGCTTTTTTTTTATAAAGATTTTATTTATTTGACAGAGATCACAAGTAGGCAGAGAGGCAGGCAGAGAGAGAGAGAGGAGGAAGCAGGCTCCCTGCCAAGCAGAGAGCCCGATGCGGGACTTGATCCCATGACCCTGGGATCATGACCTAAGCCGAAGGCAGAGTCTTTAACCCACTGAGCCACCCAGGTGCCCCTGTTTTGTTTGCTTTTTGTAGACATAGAAAAATCCATGCAAAAATTCACATAGAATTTCAAGGGACCCTGAATAGCCAAAATACTCTCTTGAAAATTAGAGTTCTCATGCTTCCTGATTTTAAGCTTAATATAAAGTCTCATAGTCAAAGCAGTGCAGCACTGACCTAAGGACAGACATATGGAATAAAATAGAGAGCCCAGAAACAAACTTTCACATACGTGGTCAAATGATTTTCAGCAAGAACACCAAAGCCATTCAATGGGTAAAGGATAATGTTTTGAACAAATGGTGTTCAGAAAACTGAGTATCCACATGGGGGGGGGGGGGATGTTGGATCCTTAACTTACACCACACAAAAACAAAACAAAACAAAACAAAACAAAGAAACACACACACACACACACACACACACATACAAAACAAAAAAACTGATAATGGATCAATTTAAAGTAAGTAATTTAAAGTAAGAACTTTATTTGAAGAAAACGGGGAAAGCATATGACATTGGATTGGGTAATGATTTTTTGGCTATGATAGAGCAAAGGAAAAAAAAAAAGAAAATTGGACTTCATCAAAGAATACTATGAATAAAGTGAAAAGACAACCCAGGGAATGATAGAAAATATTTGTAAATAGTTTCTCTGATAAGAAGTTAATATCCAGAATATATAAAGAACCCTTACTATTCAACAACAACAACAAACAATGACCCAATTATCTAAGAAATGGGTTAAGTGTTTGAATAGATATTTCTCTAAAGAAGATATACATATGGTGAGTAGGCACATAAAAAGATACTCATTATGACTAATCTTTCAGGAAATACCAATCAAACCCACAATGAAGTACTCTCTCACACCCAAAAGGATGCTTACTATACAAAACAAAACAAGACAAGAAGTAAATATCAATGAGTATGTGGGAAAATGAGAAATTTGCTGTTGGGAATCTAACTGGTACAGCTGCTATGGAAAATGATAGGTAGTTCCTCAGAAAATAAACATAAAATTACCATATAATCCAGCAATCCCACTTCTGGGCATATATTCAAAAGAATTGAAAGCTAAAACTGCAGAGATATTTGTATACCCACATTCATAATAGAATTATTTAAAATAGGAGATATGGAAGCAACCCAAGTGCC
The DNA here is from genome assembly GCA_003697995.1 of Taxidea taxus jeffersonii. Taxonomy (NCBI): domain Eukaryota; kingdom Metazoa; phylum Chordata; class Mammalia; order Carnivora; family Mustelidae; genus Taxidea; species Taxidea taxus. Next base: position 4,274 of record ML110779.1, read on the forward strand.
CATTGATGGATGAATGGCTAAACAAAATGTGGTATATACATATAACGAGATGTTATTCAACCTCAAAAAACAAGGAAACACTGTCATATCCTTCAAGTGGGTGAAATTTGAAGATATTATATTAAGTGAAATAAGTCAGTCACCAAAGAATAAATATTGTATGATTATACTTATATGAAATACTTAAATTCATAGAGACAAAGGATGATGGTTTTCAGGGACTAGGACAGGGGAGAATTGGTAGATGGTGTATAATGATGGAATGGATAATGATGAAAGTCTCACAACAGCGTGAATGTATTCAATTCCACAGAAGTGTAGATTTAATAATGATCAAAATGGTAAATTTTACATTATTGTATACTTAGTAACAACTTCAAAAGATAATAAAAATAAATATATCCACAAATACTTTGTAATGTGTATGCAGATAATCAAAGGACATACTGATTTTTATTATCAATATTTTTGTTTACTGAGTAGAATGGAGAATTTGCTATTATTGCTCTAGGTGCCTAAAAAGTATCAGCTATCCAATATGAGTCTATTTTGTTTATTTTACTTGACTGACATCAATTAGTGCATTGCTATAACTCCCCATTGAACAGTGACAAGTTACACATTCTAGACAAATCCACCTTTTCTTCATTATCTCTAATTATCAGGAAACACATCCACCTTTAATCCTTTGTAATGTTTCTTATAGCTGTCCTCTGTGTCCATTTTTTTTCTTACATTTTATAAGACCTGAGTCTAAAAATTATTCCTTCTCTGTAATATACCTCTGATTTCTCACAGTATGATGGCTACCTGGCATTAATAATTTTAAGGACTTTAAGTTTCTTCCCCATTACACAGCATGTTTTCTTCAACTGCCATCCTATTTGTATCCTTTATCCAGACTTACAGTTGCTTATACTCATGGTTCCTTTCCTTACCTCAAAACCTTGTTCCCATGTCTCCTCCAGCGAAGTTGTTCTTGCCAATGGGAACATTAACTTGCTTGTTGCTAGACCCAATGAAATATTGTTAGCTCTATTTTATCTGATGTCTTCTCAGTATGTAAGATTGCCTTACTATTCCCTCCAACTTAAATTCTTGCTCTCCTTGTTTTTTTCAGTTACCATATTTTCAGGTTAATCTATCAATTTCTGGTCACTTCCATTAATTAAGTTCCTTCAGATGAAGGTGAAGATTTCTCATAGTTCTTCCCTATGGCTTTTTCTTCTCATATAACCTACCCTCCTTTAGGGATTATAATCTATATGTTGTCATAGTATAATACATATCTCCAGACTTGAATTATTAGAACTACAGCCCTCCTTGGCCCACTGACTGCTGTCACTTGGATTCTCTTCTTGCACTTCCATTTGTTCAAACCTAAATTCACTGTTTGTGTCCTGTCAAAGGCTACCCCTTTCTGTGTATCTTTCTCAGAGTATGACATGGCTTTTTACCAAGTTGCTAAAGCATTAAAAATATATTCTCCCCTTTGCCCTTGTTCCTCAAAGAATTAAAAAAAAATCCATGTTGAATCTCTTCTCTAAAAAATTTAAAATCTAGTCCTTTCTCTCCATGTTATCTACAAGTCTCAGCCCACCATCGTTTCTAAACAAATAATATAGCAGCTTTCTACATGATCTTCCTGCATCCATTTTTGCCTCCTTCTAATCAATTCCCTTTACCAGAATATAAAATGCAAAGCTCATCCTGAAATCATTTTTAATGGTCTCCCAATCTTCTCAATTTGATATACCTTAAGGTATATCAAATATACCCTCCTTAACAAGTTTATCTCTAACATAACTAGTCCTCGTAGCCTAATAGTAGTCAGAGTTTTTGGTTTGCTTGTTTGTTTTTATTGTTTCTTTGTTTTTGTCTTTTTTTGTTTTGTTTTGTTTTTCTCACAAGCTATAAACTTACCGACTTACTCTTCATGAATGTCACATTCCTTCTTTCTTTTTTTGAAACTTAATGTTTAGTCACCTTAAGTCATAACACTGATCAACACTTATTTTAATTAAAACTCATTCTGCCTTCATGTCCCACTTCAATTCCAGTCCCTAGGCTGTGTTTAGTGGATTTACGTAAATATTCCTGTACTAATTCATACTAATCCCTACATTTATCACAGTCTTTTATAATTCCATTTATTTTTCTGAATTCTGTTTGGTTGTAAGATCCATTTGATCAGGAATATTATCTGTATTTGCTTTCTATTGCTTCCATAATAAATTACCATAAATATACAGGCTTGAAACAACTCAAGGTGATTATCTTAAAGTGTGATAGGTAGAAAGTCTGACAGGTATCACTGGGCTAAAATCAAGGTATCAGTGCCATGGTTGTATCCCTTCTGGATATCCTGGAATAGAATCTGTTTCCTTGTTTTCTTCTTAAGACCATCACATTCCTTGATGTATAGCTCCATTTGTCTGTCATTGAGGTCCACAACTTTGGGTCAAGTCTTCCTCAAGCTGCCATCTGTCTGGTTGTCTCCCTTTTGGCCCTGACCCTTCCACTTATAAAGACCATTGTGATTACATTGCCCCTCTCCAAATATTCCAGGATAACTTTCCCATTTAAAGGTCAGTTGATTAGTAATCTTAATTCCAGCAGCAACTTAAATTCCCCTTTGCCATGTAATCTAACATATTCACAGATTCTGAGGATTAGGATATAGATATTTTTTTTAGGCTGGGGTACCACATGATCTAAGTAGGTAATGTGTTCTGAATACATATCTTATGAATGAAACAATCAGTGAATGAATTTCAAGATATCAAATTCAAAATGATAATTTGGGTATAAAATTAATGTTAATGCAGTATTTATGAAAATCATTGCACAGACATAGCTCTACTGTGTGGAACAGTAATTGTGGTATGGTGTAAATAACATGGAAATTGAAACAAAATACAAGAGTTATCTGTCAGCCCTGCTTCTTGTTATTCTTGATTTGAGAAAAGTTAATTTATCTTTCTAAGAATCAGGTTTTTGTGTATGTATGTGTTGTATTGCTTTGTTTACTACTTGAAACATGGAAAGTGAAATAGGGCTTGAGTGCTTATCTAATAAAAATATAAAAATCAAATTAGATAGTATGGTTTAAAACTCTTCTTAAACCTTTATACGTTTTTAGAATATTGTCAATCAAAGCCTAAAAGGGATGTTATCTTATTTTAGGTATCTTAATTGCTATCTGGGATTGTCTTTGATTCATCTTTGGAACTTAAATTTTGGGATTCTTTAAGTTTTAGGGTAGTCTACAAAAAATACAAGAAAACAATTTTCTTGCTTCTGTGGAGCCCGTATATATCTAGTTTCTTTCTCCTCTCCTCCTCCTCCTCCCTCTTTCTTTTCTTCTTTTTTGTAAGTATACCAGTTTGGGTACTTATGTTTTAAATACATGCTTAAATATTGAATTGGGGAAAGAGATATTTTTCATTTATTTAAAACTACTCCCATGCTGGGGCACCTGGGTGGCTCAATCGGTTAAACATCTGCCTACCTCTCAGGTCATGATCTCAGGGTCCTGGGATGGAACGTTGTGCTCCGTCCTCAGCAGGAAGTCTGCTTCTCCCTCTCCCTCTGCCCCTCTCCTCCCCTCCTTCTCTTTCTCAAATAAATAAATAAAATCCTTAAAAATTAATAAAATAAAACTATTTCCATGTCTATCCTCTCTTCCCTTTACATTTGAACACCTGTTTTTGCCCAGATCTAGGACATCAGTCTCTGACTCTGGGTCCTTCTCTTAGTGTGTGCAAATAATTGCACTGAGCTCTGAAGTGATTCCTGTTCTTGCCCTTCTCTAGTTATAATCAGTCTCCATTTAAGACAGCTTTGTAAAAATGGCTGGACTCAGTGTGTAGAAAGTTTGGTAGTTAAATCAGTAATGAACATTTTAAACATAAAGTGATATTAACAAATTATATTGGTTTGCTAGAGTTACCATAATTATAGATTTGATAACTCCAACAATAGAAATTTATTGTCTCACGGTTCTGGATACTAGAAGCCCAAGATACAAGTTTTAGGAAGGTTAGTTCCTTCTGAGAGCTGAATGGAAGCTCTGTTCCAGGTCTCTCTCCTTGGCTTGTAGATAGTTATCTTTATGTTCAAATGACATTTTCTCTATATGCATGTGCCTGTCTCCAAATGCCTCCTTTTTATAAAGACATCAGTAATAAAGGATTAGGGCCCACTCTAACGACCACTTAGAAACTAATAGAGTCAGCGAAATCCTGTTTTCTTTCTTTTTTTTTTTAAATTTTAAAAGATTTTGTTTATTTATTTGACAGACAGAGATCACAAGTAGGCAGGGAGGCAGGCAGAAAGAGAGGAGGAAGCAGGCTTCCAGCTGAGCAGAGAGCCTGATGTGGGGCTCGATCCCAGGACTCCGGGATCATGACCTGAGCCGAAGGCAGAGGCTTTAACACACTGAGCCACCCAGGTGCCCCCCAAATCCTGTTTTCAAATAAGGTCACATTTTCAGGTATTGGGGGTTAATTTCAACATATGAATTTGACAGGGATACAATTCAACCCACAACACAAGTAGTCATAATTAGAACATTTTAAATAATTGAAGCATATAAATTATGCATACATAAATAAGATGAATATAGTTGTTAGAATTTTCCTATAAAAATAGTGCCTTGAATGAAATTTGGAGAAGAATGCTATTCTCTGTAAATTTAAAAAATAATAGATCACTTATAAAAGAGCTTGATTGCAACTTATACCCTTAAGGAAATTGTGCAAGTGATTTAACTGAAATATGCAAATAAACAAGAGTAGTCAGAAAAAAAAAAAACAAGGAGAGTGTTTTAAGTATTATCAAAAACATCCAAGTAATCAAAGGCTTATTTGGTAGTTTAATATTTTGTTAAGCCAAACAGTTTTGATTTTGCATACAATTTTCTAAGTAGGTAAAGCATTATTATTTGAATTTGATCTACACCAATTAATTTGATTATCTTGTAGGTAAGTATTCCCATTATATCTTTGTTCATTTTGATATGTTTCAGCATAATACAAGCTACCTTTGATGACATATTTTTATATTAATTATCTTTGTCCCTGGATCAGTTCCAATGTCAGTATTTTGATTTTTATTTTATTCTTATTCATATTTTTTTCCCAATGTGATATCTGGAAGAGTGAATGAACATCCTCTCCCCATGTTCATTCTTGACTCTTCTTATTTTGTCATTGAGAGAAGTTAATATTAAGTATATTATGAGCTACTATATCATAATTATTGACCCAAATCAAATATATTATAAAAGCTTTTAGGTTTTCAAAAGTCGCCAACATAAGCTGATGCATTGTTGGAATTCTTTAGAAGTTAATGGCTACTTCTGAAACAAGAACTTTGTTTAATGGACCATCTCTCTCTTTCTCAGATAAAATTGATATTCAGAAGAAAACTAAGTCCCCAGAAAACATAGTTTGTAAGTCATGTATGCGATATAACAGGAAAAAATTCTAAAATAATTTTTATCAGATAAATAATGGCCTTCCTCTTTAAAATATTCATGGTTATTCAGAAAACCAACAAAAAAAGCTAGTTTTCTCATTTTTTATTCAGTCTAAATCTATATGTTCACCTGCTCATCATATGCTCAAAAAGAGAATATCACTGAAAGTCTAAAAAATGTTAGTTTTAAATTTTTGACCTTTAAGATTACTCATACTGGTCATATTTAAATGCATCATATTTGGCCATTTTTAAACTTCAAGTTATAAAAAATGTTATGAAGTAGTTCTTTCAGAAAAAGCTGGAAATTGCCCTTATTTTTCTATCATTTTAAAAACCTATCAATGGGTAGAGGTCCACATTGGTGTTATCAAACATAAAAAAAATGAATTTAACAATGTTTTCTAGTTTGAAAACAAATATATAAATTTTGCTTAATTGGAAGTTTGGCTGTCTTTGAATCTTGATCTTCCTTTGATTCTTTTAATCTAACATAAAATATCCCAAAAATAATGTTTGAGAGCTACTCCCTGTTTGTGCCTAACTGGTTAATAAAAAGAACCTGAAAGATAGAACATGATTTTTTTGTATTATTATTGCAGAGTGAATTTATAAGGTAGAACAGTTGTTTTATAAGAACAGTTGTCCCACATTCTGTGATCTTTCCTGCTCTTCCTGACCTGCTGTAGGATCAAATTCGTTTTTCAAGTTATCATTATGATTGCATGTGTCTACCTCAGTATGAAACCACAAAGGTATATTGATGGCTACACTTTGTTTCCTTTCCTTACCCTTTCCTTGATTTTCCATAAAGCTAACACACAGTGCTTTGTGGACATGCTAGGTAATCATAAAGGGTGAGGTTCAGTAAAGAGAATTAAAAATTGAAATAGAAAAAAGTTAAAACCAGAATTTTAAATCTAACATTTTCCATAAACCAAAGGTGAGGCCTACACAGAATTAGAAGTGATTCTTTCATTGATTTGTCTGCTCACTAACCCTCCTTGTCTTCCTATTCTCTAATTAGTGTTTCTCTAAGAAATTTTCTCTTTTTTCTGAAAACCATTTTGTTATTCACGATTCATCTTTTGGCAATCTAAATCCCACAGGGTCATCCAGAGCAATAATGTGCACTGTAAATTTTGGTTTCTTAGACTACTGTACACCATTAACCTGAGGTGCAGATGTGGCTTTTTATAATTTAGATTTTCCCAAACCAGCAACTTAATCTAACACACACACACATCCTGGATACTAGTAGGCTTTTATAGCCACAGACATTCTTGCCAAGCCCACTGTACACCCATACAGAAGAATATGTCCCTAACTACCTCTAATTTGCAGGACAGATTCTCTCATAATCACTTTCAGATTATGCACCCCTTCTGCTGGCTCTGTAGAAATAAGAAGAGAACTCTCTTAATGACTGTTCATTTGCTGCACACTAGGGAAAAATGAAAATTATTTTACATAATCAATAGTATTTTCTTTATTTGTCTCCTGAGAGAGCTATATGGGTTCTACTTTTTCAATTACATTTGATTGTCCAATAGCAAATTGTTATCTATAAGATTGAAGGAGGAAATAAAATAGATATATTTTATGTATTACAAAATATATTAAATAGTATTAATAAAGCCCAAATTGGTAGATTTAAGTGGTAGATTTACTCAATTAAATAGATAGCTTTAGGGGAGTTTCATTTCTTCTACACAGTAAATTTATGTAATAATACTGTTTTTTCTTAAGCAAAAACATCTGTAATAATGTGTTTTTACTAATACAAAATGGTAGTAAAGCATGAGCTAGATGGCACAACTATTTTGTAAAGATTTCCACTACATCTAACATGTTTATTTTGGTAATTGTAAGCAAATAACATGCTGTAATCAAAAGTGCTATGAGGAAATTATAACATGAGGTTTTGTTTGCTTTTGTTTTTGTTTTTTTCTTGTTTGTTTTTATTGGGGAATTTATACATTTAGTTACATGTATACAAAAATGCTCAGGGAGGGGCACCTGGGTGGCTCAGTGGTTTAAGGCCTCTGCCTTCGGCTCGGGTCATGATCCCAGGGTCCTGGGATCGAGCCCCGAATTGGGTTCTCTGCTCAGCAGGGAGCCTACTTCCCCCCTCTCTGTCTCTGCCTGCCTCTCTGCCTACTTGTGATCTCTCTCCCTGTCAAATGAATAAATAAAATAAAAAAAAAAAATGCTCAGGGACCAGTAGTTTTAAGTTGTCTTCCTGATCATTGTTGTTGAGAACATTCTTATATTAACAAGTAAAAATATTAGTTATACTATACAAACTATAAATTCTGAATAAAATATAGCACTTTCTTAAAAATTGTATGGTGTTAACAGATTCGGTTAGACTTTAGCTAATTGATCTTCTCAGAAGATGATAATAGCCAACAGAAAATTGCCTAATTTTAAAAATTATGTATTTAACTTAATTTATCTAGATTTAACTTGAAAGAGTGACTACTTGGTAAGCAAAAAAATATTTTATTTGCTCATAATATCGAAGGAATTTAGCTAATGGATCTTGAGACAACCATATTAATTTGTGATACACATAGTTAGCTATTTTATTTTTCATTGAGGCACATTTCAAAAAGTTTATTAAATGTATATTCTTAAGCTGTCAACCTAACCACAGATCACAGAAATTTGAATAAAAATAATTTAACATCTATATTTAAACAGTAAAGAAATGAGGCCTAGACATAAGAGATAAGTTAAGTTGTCTAATTTTTTAGAAGTCATTAACATCATCCACTGAAACTTGGTTGCAACTGTCTGGATGCTAAGTTCATGCTTCCCTTGGATAATAAAATGTTTTTTCAAGGTAGCAAATCTTCTACCTATTTATTGTGAATTATACAAAATGAAACTGCTCTGAAAATGTTATATTACCATTGCAAAAAGAGCTTTAAATAATGTTGGTCATATTATTACCTAAATTTTACTTCTTCTTTTGTTGACTGAAAAGCTCATTAATATTTATAAAATACATATTTATGAAAGTGCTCATATGCAGCATAATGTTTAACAGAAAAAAATTACTTTTTACCCATTAAGATGAATTTATATTAGCATTCTTTAACTCTCAAAGCCCTGTTCATATTTTGCCACTGAATGTATAATATAGATTAGTAGATTTAAATGTAGATTGAAAATGAAATTCAAAAAATATTATTCATTTACTTTAAAGAAAAGAGAAAATGAAAAGCGAAGGGAATCTATGTATTTACTTTCCATTGCAGAATGACCTTGACACAGTCTCCTAATCTTTAAATGTACAGTTTAGACTAGGTAATTCCTACAGCCCCCTATATTTTTAAAAGGAGTACCAACTTTTCATATATACAAGAAAATGTAATCAGATGTTTTAATAAATTTTAATTACAAAATGAGATAAACACATCAGAAAATATGGCAATTTTACTAACATTATAAATATAAAAATAATTATAATATTCTTATATGGAGCGGTGATAAAATCTCATCAACCTGGATATAAGAGAGGACATCACCACCTGCTGAAAGGCATTTACAAAAGCCCTTTAGGAATCTATAGAATACAATAAGGCAAGAAAGGGACTTGAAAGACATACAGATTAGAAATGAAGTAAGACAGTCTTTATTTGAAAACAACACTATCATCCTAAGAAATCTACCAAAAAAAAAGAAAAAAAAAAACTAATAAGTTAGTTTTACAAAGACACAGGATAGGGATGCCTGGGCGGCTCAGTTGGTTATGCAGCTGCTTTCGGCTCAGATCATGATCCCAGTGTCCTGGGATTGGGTCCCACATTGGGCGCCTTGCTCTGTAGGGAGCCTGCTTCTCCCTCTGCCTCTGTCTACCACTCTGTCTGCCTGAGCTCTCTCTCTCTCTCTCTAATAAATAAATAAATAAAATCTTAAAAATAAAAAGACACAGGATATTATACCAGTTATACAAAACTTACTTGATTTCAATAAACTAGCTACAATCAATTGAAGTTAATTTTTTGAAAAGATTTTATTTATTTGAAACTTTTTTTTAAGATTTTATTTATTTATTAGCTAGAGAGAGAGAGAGAGAGAGCACAGGCAGACAGAGAGGCAGGCAGAGACAGAGGGAGAAGCAGGCTCCCTGCCGAGCAAGGAGCCCGCTGTGGGATTCGATCGCAGGATGCTGGGATCATGACCTGAGCTGAAGGCAACTACTTAACCAACTGAGCCACCCAGGCGTCCCATAAAAAAAATTTTGTTTATTTGACAGAGAGAGATCACAAGTAGGCAGAGAAGCAGGCAGAGAGAGGAGGAAACAGGCTCCCTGCTGAGCAAGAGCCCGATGTGGGGCTCGATCCCAGGACGCTGGGATCATGACCTGAGCCAAAGGCAGAGGCTTTAACCCACTGAGCCAACCAGGTGCCCCTGAAGTTAAAATTTTTAAAAATATGTCCACAATAGCAACAAAAATATTTGGAATAACAACAAAAAATGTGAATTATGTTAGAGACAAGTCTGATAAGAGATGCACAAAATCTGTGCAGTGAAAATGACACTTTTTTTTTTTTAAGATTTTATTTATTTGTCAGAGAGAATGAGCACAGGCAGAGAGAGTGGCAGGCAGAGGCAGAGGGAGAGGCAGGATCCCTGCTGAGCAAAGAGCCCAATGTGGGACCCGATCCCAGGACGCTGGGATTATGACCTGAGCTGAAGGCAGCCATTTAACCAACTGAGCCACCCAGGCATCCCTGAAAATGACACTTTTAATGAGAGACCTATCATGAAGACAAATGAATTAGAGAACTTGAACATGTTCAGGAAATAAAAGATGTTAATGTTATCAAAATTGGTCTATGGATAAATACAAACCAAAGCAAAATCCTAGGAGTTTTTTTAGTAAAAATCAAGAGCCTGTTTATAAATTTATATGGAAGTAATGTGTACTTAGAATAGCCCAAACAATTTTTTTTAAGAGAAGAACAAAACTGGGGAATTTACATCTAATTTTAAAATGCTTTATAAAGCTATACTCATAACAACAGTGTGGTATTATGTATAAAAATAGATATACAGAAAAATTGAATAGAAAAATACAGTCAAGGAGTAGCTCATTATAAGATCAATTGATTTTTGACAAAGATGTTAAGGGGGTATAATAAAGAAAGAACAATCTTTTCAACAAATGGCATTGGAACATACACATAGGTAAAACAAATCTTTAAATTTCCATCCTTATGACACACCACAGGCTAAAATTAACTTGAAATCTATTCTTGACCTAAATTTAAGAGCTGATATTATAAAAATTCCAAGAGAAAATATAGAATAAAATTTTACTTACCTTGGGGTGGTGAAGTTTTCTTTAATATACATATAAACACCAATCACAAAATTAAAATAAATAAATAAATTGGTGTCATCAAAATCAAAACTTCCATTTATCAAAAAAATAACATTACAAAAATGAAAAGACAACAGCAGAATGAAACACACTTTTCAAACCATATATCTAGCAAGGTCATTATCAAGAAACTATAAAGAATTCTACCAATATAATAATAGGAAGACAAAAACTCAATTTAAAAATGGGTAAATAAAAAGAAATAACAGGGGTACCTGTGTGGCACAGTGGGTAAGCCTTGGCCTTTGGCTCAGGTATGATCTCAGGGCCCTGGGATCAAGCCCACATTGGGCTCTCTACTCAGTGGGGAGCCTGCTTCCCCCCTCTCTCTGCCTGCTGCTCTGCCTACCTGTGATCTGTCTGTCAAATAATAAATAAAAATCTTTAAAAAAAGAAAAAGAAATAACAAGCATTTCACTAAAGAAAATATACAAATGACAAATTGTGAAAAAAAAGGTTTTTTTTTTTAAGATTTTATTAATTTATTTGAGAGACAGTGAAAGAATGCATGCGTACATGGGTGGGGGGAGGAGCAGAGGAACAAGCAGAGTTCCCACTGAGCTAGACCATTCTTGGGCTCAGTCCCGGGACCCCGAGATCATGATCTGAGCCAAAGTCAAACACTTAGCCAACTGAACCACCCAGTTGTCCTAATGTGTCCTAATGTGAAAATTTTTCAATACCCTTAATTATTAGGGAGATGAAAATTAAAAGCACAATGAGATGTTGCTATACTCTCACTAGAATAGCTAAAATTACAGATCGACTCTAAGTGTTGACAAGAATATGGAGCAGCTGTTATTCTTATATACAGCTGATTGGAATGGGTAATGGAATAACCACTTTGGAAAACAGGAAGCTTCTCAAAAGTTAAACATACAACTGCTTTACAACCCTACATAGGAGGTAATAAAAATTAAACAATATGCCACACAAATACTTGTACTTAGGTGGTTTATTTTATTTTATTTTCAGTGTTCCAAAATTCATTGTTTATGCACCACACCCAGTGCTCCATGCAATGTGTGCCCTCCATAATACCCACCACCAGGCTCACTACCCTCCCCTTGCCAAACCCTCAGTTTGTTTCTCAGAGTCCACAGTCTCTCATGGTTTGTTTCTCCTTCTTATTTCCCATAACTCAAGTCTCTCCATCTCCCAAAGTCTTCCATATTATTCCTTATGTTCCACAAGTAAGTGAAGCTATATGAAAATTGACTCTCTCTGCTTGATTTATTTCACTCAGGAAACAACTCAAATGTCTATCAATTGGTAAATGGATGAGAAAATTGTGGAATGTCCACAAAAAAGAATGACCCTGAGAATAAAAATTCATCAAGTATTTATACACAAAATGGATAAATCAAAATGATTATGGATTTACATACAGAAGTTTAGACAAAAAATAGTACATGCTCAATTCCATTTACAAATGTTCTGGAAAATACAAACTAATCTATAGTAACAGAAAGAGAGACAGTGTTGGTTTGAGAAGAGTATAAATTTGAATAGGGAAAGTGCAAGGAAAGGGTTACAAGGGGATTAAAAACTTTTGGGGTGATAGTTATGTTTATTGTCTTGAATGTGGTGATGTTTTCAGGTGTGTATACATTAAAACTCATCTAATTATATACTTAAAGATATGTAGTTTCTTATTTTTTTTCCTCTTAATTTTGATATGAATCTAAAACACTCTTTAAAAAACCTTTATGGGTAGCCTGGGTGGCTCCAGTAGGTTAAGCATTAGACTCTTGATTTTGGCTCAGGTCATGATCTCAGGGTTGTGAGATGGAGCCTGTGACAGCCCCACACTGCACATGGAGCCTACTTGAGATTCTCTTTCTGTACCCCACCCTCTCCCTTTCTTTAAAAACAAACAGACAGACAAATACCCACAACCAAAACAAACAAACAAAACACAGTAATAGATGACCTTAAAGTTTATATGTATGCACACACACATACACACACGTATTTCCTTTGCATGGGCAGTAGCAATGTGATGTTTTGCTTGTTTTGTTTAGGGAGAGACACTTACATCCTCCCCAAAATTCTCAGTTTCTTCTATTTTGATGAAAATGTTAAGAGCTTTCATTAACAACTTTCATTTATCTAGCATTAGATTCCCAGCTCAGCATTGAGCTGCAAATCTGAAATCCTTCCAAATTCATGTGAAAGCAAGAAAATGTAAATTAATGTTGAGTCAAAATCTGTGAATAGTAGACCCATATTGTGGCTAATGAGGCAATGCATCATTTCCAAGAAAGGGTTAGATGTGTGCAAATCCTGATGAAGGAGAAGTCAAAGGTCCACAACTGAAGATGGATTCCTGACAGCCACTAACTCTTACTATTCACTTTTTATAGGAAGGTAGAGGCCATCTTTTAAGGATACCATCTTAGGTATCCTTAGGTATTGATTTGTGCAATCCATTCTTTATGGAAAGTTATTTTAAATATACCTTAAATAAAATTAAAATTCATTTGAAATAAATAAAATAGAAAAAATAAAAATAAAATGGAAAACATTTCCTTCCAGAAGAACTTATTTTATATTAAGATACTTAATAATATTTTGTCCTTCACATCTGTTGTAAATGAGTTCAGAAGAGAACTATGTACTTAAAAAAATATTTCAAAATAGTTCATGTTTATAATTCCTTGAACACCATATTCTATCAACAAATTTTCCAATACAATATAGATCCTTTATAATTCTTGAAAGAATAAGAGTTTCATGCAAGGCTCTTCTATCATGTGACTCTGTATGTACAACACACACACACACAAATGAAACCGGAAAACACAGAAACTGAACAAGATTGCCACAAATTGTATTCACAGATATGAGTAGAACTGACATAAAATAGTAAAAGCATTCATCTTGAAACACAAACATGGACCACAGACATGCAATCCCAATGAATCCTGATTTATAGTATTTTAGGCTGAAATTACTCCTAAATTTTTGTGAATAATAAACATATACAGAAAAATACTGTAGTGTTACATCTACACATAGATAGGAGTAATGACAATGTTGCCTGCTTACTCTAGAAGTTCATCACCCCTCTATTTCTGGATCTTCTGTGCAGTGAAGCAGAACCTATGATACCGCTCCATCACTGCCATCTTTCTATACCGGAAATTACTTGGAATTCAGTTTTAATCATGGACCACCTGCTACCACCCAACTTCATCAGAAATGCCTGTAGAAAAAAAAATGAATAGTTTTACACAGAATAGTAAGTTTTGGGGTGTTTTCATTTCAGATGTGAAGGAATCTGTTTCTTCCGTAAGTTTTGTACCTGATTTTCTTAATTCAGAATTGCCTTTCCCTAAAACATCTACTTTTGTTCTCCCTTCCAAATCTTTAAATCATGGAAAATAATACAAGGAGGCAAATCATTATGTCACTGAACATGGTGAAGTGGTAATTGCCATCCTTATTAAGACCGCTGGGCTAGAAAGATCAGGTATGAGGGCAGAGTTGTTCAGAACTGTGTGTTTAAAACTCATGAAGCTTCAAATCTGACATGCTCAGCATCATAAAGTATCTTCAACTGCCTCTACACCTTTTGGCCCTACACACTTCTAAACTTTTACTTACAGGAAACTGATGGGTAGAGGACAGTAAAACATTCATTTTATGGGAGTTATTGGGGGTTGTAAAAGTGGAGGAGGTGTAGAGTAGGCACTAAAACTTTCTTACACCTGAATTTTATGAAAACACTTTGGTATTCTGGCCACACTCCCTGAGAGGATATCTCAAGTTGGAGGGAGGCAGCAGGGGCTCCGTCTTATTTAAAGTAAACAACAAGAAAGCACCTGTGAAAAACATAGGCTGTTCTCTGAACTGAGAAGAGAGATGTAGAGCCAGGCGTCTAATAAGTTGTTTTGTGTAGTGATGGTAGGTTCACTATGCTTTCGTGGCAAACTTCTGGGATTTTAGAGGCCATTCTCAGTTTGGCGATGGGGCTGGTGCCCAAGACTGCTGTGAATGAGTTGAAGCAGCAGCCATGTTAACTGAAGGTAGCAGCATAATCTCATCATGTTAGGGAAGACTCCTAAAATAATTTCTGTTTAAAGTGTCACTAGAATATCTAAAGGGACATTATCTACTGTTAACAGTAGTATGTACTACCCACTTTTTTTTTCATGTACTTCCCACCTACATAGTAGCTCTCCAAGGCTTAGTCATTTTTCTTATCTTAATTACACCTAAAATTTGTGTTTTATTGTATAGTTTTCATAGGGATAGCTTACCTGGTGTATATTACCAAATCGTGTCTCTAAGGTAGTTTAAGGTTGTCTTTGTCATCTGAACTTGTATTCAGTATTTATTGTTTTGTTAAGTCAGTGGGATACTCAAGGTGAAATAACATGTGTATCTTGGATTATCTTTCATTAGTGGTAAGAATTTCTTATTATATTGACATCATTATTTCATTAGTGCTACCTAAATTCTTAGGAATATCACAAGTTAGTACGTACATACTAGTTTTCTTTTTTTTTTTAAGATTTTATTTATTTATTTGACAGAGAGAGAGATCACAAGTAGGCAGAGAGGCAGGCAGAGAGAGGGGGAAGCAGGCTCCCCACTGAGCAGAGAGCCCTATGTGGGACTCGATCCCAGGACCCTGAGATCATGACCCGAGCCGAAGGCAGCGGCTTAACCCACTGAGCCACCCAGGTGGCGCCGTACATACTAGTTTTCTACTGCTGCCATAATGGATTACATTTAACAGTTTAAGACAACTATTTGTTATCCCACAGTTCTGTAAGTCAGAAGTCTTGGTACAGTGTTGTTTGGTTGGGTCCTCTGTGTCAGTCACAAGGCTGAAATCAAGTTGTAGGGATGGCTGTGGTGTTTTCTGGAGGCCATGGGGATGGATCTGCTTCCCAGCTCATTCAGGTAGTTGGCTTCATTCAGTTTTTTGCAGTTGAAGGACTGAGGCCTCCATTTCCTTCCTGGCTGTCAGTTTTGGGCCAGTTTTTGCTCCAAGATCTATCCACATTCATTTTCATGTTTTCCATATAGTCTCGCCTCCAACAATGGGAAGTGGAGTCCCTCTCCTACTTCTCTTTCTGCTGCATATCTCCAACTCCAGATGAAGGATGTTCTCTGCTTTTAAGGAGTTATGTGAATAAGTTGGGCCCTCCTGGATCCAGGATGAATTCCTTGTTTTAAGGGCAGCACATTAATTACCTCTGCAAAGGCCATTTGCCACATAATGTAATCACCAGGTTCTGGGGATTAGGACACAGAATCTTTGGAGGGTGATTACTCTGCCTACCCCAGCATGGCATAGCATTCTAACCTAAATCCTGAGATGTATTTTGTGCACCTACTGTGTAAACACTAGCTTGAGCTCTACATATAGCCAGGTATCTTCTTTGTAGATAATCATGCCTGGTGCATCTGCTACAGTGATATTTTGATGCTTAAGACTCCAAAGTTAGGGCTTGATAAAACTTATTAGTTCATCTAGATATTCCCCCATAGGTAGTGTGCTGATATCCAGAGGAGCTTCTGGATGGAGATAACCATGGTAGCAGAAGCAGATTTTTTTCCCTAAAACTCCAGGCTTTGTTGACTGTACGTCATCAGCCCAGAACACACATCCATTCATGGTGACTTTCTCTTGGACCCTTTTGTGATGGCATACCAGAGTGGCATTCAAATTCTTCAGAGATTATGATAACCTCAACTTTAGAATGAGAGTTCTAACATGCCTATTGCTTTCTTAGCTCTCTTCTTAATTCCTGTGCCAATTTACCCATTCTCCTCCGCAATCAGTTTTTTCTATGTTCATGTAGGCAGAGCATTGTCTGATAATTCTGACTGCTGGTCTACTAGTTTTTGCCTTCGTTTGTTTTTCTGTTTTTATTACCTCCCTAGGCATTGTTACAACTGTGTGCCCTTTTTCATTGCTGTGTGGCATACTAAAGAGACTGATATAGGCTAAGTGATGGTGAAAATCTAAGCGATGGCGCAGCTACATCATAGAATGCCAGCAAAGATACCTGCATTCAGATAGCAAATGAAAAGCCTTTTCTAGTGGGGGCAAGTTTTCAGTACCTGGGAGTTCGGGCCAAGTCTTCTCTCTCCATAATTATTTTGTGAGGGGAGAAGGAGAGGGAAAGAGACAGAGAATATTGTATGGTGTGTGTGTGTGTGTGTGTGTGTGTGGTGTTTGTGTGTGTAGACATATGTTATGGACAGTTGGACAGTTACAACTGCCATGTGGAGTGTATTGGGCAGTTACAACATTCCCATTCAATTCTTTGAAACAGAAGCGAATCAGCATAGACTTGGCTCCATCATGTACCTTCCTTTCTCTTATTTTTCCAATGCCTATTACTTTTTTCTGTGACTAATTCATTTGTCCTGTGGATATACGACTTCAATTATATATGCTCCCATCTTTATCCGTCACTCCCTTCTAAGCTCAAATCCTTATATGCATGCACACACACACACACACACACACACACACACACACACACAGTTTGATAAATTGCTATACGTGTTCCCTCGGATGGCATCTTAAATCCAAAATAAATCAACATTCTCATCATCTCTTCCAAGCCACTGTTCCTCCCTTATTTCTTCTATGCAGTAAGCACAGTTTTCCAGGCCCAGATCTTTGCACTGCTTGGAACGAATTATTTCCCTGGCTTCCACAATCAGTTACCAACAATAAAATTTTCCTTCACTAAAATATCTCTCAAAAATCCCCCCTTTCTATCTACATTTTTACTAATTGATTAATCTTATAGCATTTATTCCTTAGATTATTGCAAAGTATCCTAACTGTTTTCAAGCTCTAATCTTTAAGCTGCCAACAGGGTGATATGTGTACATTTCAAAACTGCTACTATCTTGCTATAAATCCCTCAATGGCTCTCAGTGACTTTGGGAATCAAGCTGAGGCTTATGCTGTCTTCTGTGCTAAACTTTTGAGCATCGTTTTATTTGCTTTGCTCTTTTTTCCTACTTGTAACACTTTTCATCCTCACAGATTTTGACTCAACACATTTGGAACTTGCTATGCTTTGTTTTCAACCATGGTTTTTAAAAACTACTCTCTTCCTTGAACACATTTCCCTCTCCTGGGTCTCATTCAAGTTTTGTAAAACTAAGAAGTTACCTTCTTCAGAAAGCCTTCTCTTATATTTACAATTTTATTTTTGCTACTTCTGTGCTGCTATTTTAACAACAGGTAGAGGCTAATGCTGAGGTGGGCAGTGGAAGGGGCAAAAGTACTAGAGGTGCTGTTTTCAGCCCACAATGGACAATATATTAGATTAGAAAAACTTCTATACATTTTCATATAAAGACCTGGGGGTCAGGAGCAGAGACAAAAGCCATCAGGGAACAAATGAAAACTGCAAAAAATCTTCAGCAGTTTGGCAGGTTAGTCATTCAGTAAAGTGACTGAGGTGAATAGCTATTCATCAAATTGAGGCTTGCTGTATTCAATAATTTACATCCCTTCTG
Organism: Taxidea taxus jeffersonii; assembly: GCA_003697995.1. Lineage (NCBI taxonomy): Eukaryota > Metazoa > Chordata > Mammalia > Carnivora > Mustelidae > Taxidea > Taxidea taxus. The sequence goes on from ML110779.1 coordinate 22,656, forward strand.
AAACTACTAAAGCAGAATCACATGGGGGCTACCTGCAGCTAGAGGTGTTTCTGACCCCAGTTGAATCTAAATTAAGAGTAAATGTGTTGACCCATAATCTCTCTCTCTCTCTAACTTTGGTGCCCTACTTGGGAAGGACTAGCAGGAATTCAAATCATTTCAAACTATATTGATACCAAGAATAACTAAAGGCCACTATTATTTCAAAATATCGAGTATTACAATGTACATAAAGAAGTCTGTTGTCAAAAACCCTTTATAAGGTCAGGCAACAGCAGAATCCCTCACTTGGATAAATCATCTGCTACCTCAAACTTCACCTTTGATTAAGTACAGAAGTACTTTATTTACCTCTTACAGCAACATCATAAGTGGCAGGCAATACTTCTGACAATCAGATTATCTCCTCAAAATAGCTCACTTTCCTGAACTTTTAAACTAAAACTTTTTAAACTAAAAAATCATACTTTCATTGCACTTTAATGCTTTTCTTCATCCAGACACAGACACAAAAATTGTACGAAAAAAATTTTTTTTCAGTGTGTTGATTTCTTGCCCGAGCATTGATGAACTCTTGGTAGTTTAGAATTTCTTGATTGGTAATAACTTCCTTGATATGTAAAATTTTGAGGCTATCAGCTCCCAGATGAACTGTTTATCTATAGCAAGTTAATTACATATTTATGCTCAAATAATGTACTTTTAATTAACATTTATTATATTGAAAGGAATGACTCTACCTTTTAGTCTTTATAAAATATGATATTAAAAATAATAATCATAGGTAATGTCTATAGAGTTAAAACTTCTATTAATATTTTCTTCCAGCTTATTTTCATGTGCATTGTATTTATTTGGTTTTTGTTTTGTTTTGTTTTGTTTTTCCCAGGATTAGGTTCAGGTTGTTTAGCAAAATTACATTCAATTTTTTTCAGTTATTATCACATCAACATTTTCCATGTCATTAAATAGTCTTTTTAGTTTGAATCCATTCTAGAAGCAGAATAGCTTAGTGCATGTGAAGCCAGACAGCCTGTGTTTACATCCTGACTATGCTGTTCACTAGCTTTTTTACCTCAGGCAAATTACTTAACCAATTTGTTTCCCTCTTTCCTAACTATGAAACAGGGATTATAATACTACTTATCCCATAGGCATGTAATGGGAATTAATAAAGTGCTTAGAACAGTCCCCAGAATACTCAGTAACTCCTACCATCATTCCTCTTTCTCCTTGAATAGCCAGATGACTCCAAGGATTGAAGTATTGACTTTTTAATGTTATTAAGTTTGTCTTTTCACAAATGCACTGATACATACCAAAAAAACTAAATCTTATGAAAATAGTGTATTTTT
>ML110779.1:24410-94868 GCA_003697995.1 Taxidea taxus jeffersonii
GTCACTGAGGTGTTCTGGGCATCGTAAATAGTGATATTTGTCTTCCCTTTGCTCTGTCCTCATCCTTCTATATTCAACCATGAAATGATCATTTAAAAGACAACAACTGGGATTTTTGGAAGGCAGATATTAAAAGCACATCGAATCTCTAAAGATGGAACAACTTAAAAAAGGTAGAATGATCCCTGGAAGACTGAGCTTTAGATATGTGAACATCAATATACACAATTATTTCTCTTAAAGTAGGAATTAACCACAACCCAGTGTCCACTGTACAGGACCAATATCTAGACAGATGCCTGGGCTATGAAGGGTATATTGATAGGAAAATCAACAACAAAACAAACTAACTCAGGATTTTGAAAATGATATTTAATCAGAGGGAAAAGATACTCAAGAAGAAAATAATCTGAAAACAATCTGAAAGAAGAAAATAAATTGAAAATAATTTTATAGAAAAAATAAGTTACTCTTTGGATGCTCAGTGAAATTCAAAATAATATCAAATCCATAAAAGAGAATTGAAGGCCGTAAGAAGAATAGTCTTTTTGGAAGGATATAAAAGGTGAAATAAGAGTAAAACTGAATGAGACCCAATGATAAGCTCTTAGAAAAAAAATCATAAAGAAAGCAAAATATCATTAGCAGAATTAAAAACTGTTCAGAACAGTAAGATCAGACTTGATAATGAGTAAGTTAAATGGCGATGTTGAGAAAAAACTTGAGAAAATTTTCCTAAGTATTCAGAGAAAATCAAATAAAATGCAAATGAAAAGAGATGCTAGACAAAGAGGATAGAGAGTAGGCCACACCTAAGTATTATTCATGTTCCTGAGTAGATGACAGAACAATGAAATAAGTGGTGTCAATAAATAATGCAACTTTTAATAAGAAAAAAAATCTTTTTGGAACTGAAAAAATACCTATGTGTATAGATCAAGAAAATTCAACGTATTTCATACAAAATAAATGATATAAATTAATGAAAAGACATCCATAATAGACAAAACATTCACACATATACATATTAATGTGAATAGGTAACATACATATATGAAGGAATTAAAAACAAAAGACATTATAAGATGTAGAGGGGCACCTGGGTGGTTCAGTTGGTTTAGCCCCCGACTCCTAGTTTAAGCTCAGGTCTTGATCTCAGGGTCATGAGATTGAGCCCTGCCTCAGTGCAAAATCTGCTTAAGACTCTCTTTCTCTACCTCTCCCTGTCCTCTCTAAAATAAATGTCTTTAAAAAATAATTAGAATGCCTTTGTCAAGAAGTTCAGAAATCACATAAATAAAACCCAAAAGTCATCAAAGTAGTAACTAGGAACAGTTTATTGTGTACACACCAAAAAGACAGTTTGCAAACCGGGAGCACTCAAACCAAAATGTGGAATGAAGCTCAGAAGTATAAAGAAGCTTATTACAGTGAGAGAGCTGTGATTGTTTACTCTTCACAGTAACTGGGTATAATATTAGAATTTTCTTAAATTATGGGGAATTGGTCAGTGGTTACTTCATATCAAGCTTGGAGAACAATCTATGTTTTGCCAATGATTTCCAGGAGTATAAGCAAGAAATGACCCAGGTCAGGTTAGTCTTGCAAAATAAGCTAAATTAAGTTTAGTTTTTGTGGCTAAACTGGTTTTGTCTGTTCAGGGAATTTTCAAGGTTGGTCTTTATTTGATTTTGATTTTAACACCCTTAAAGATGTTATACCTATAGTATTTTGTCTGACACAGATCCTACTTAAAAGACAGAGAGAGGGAGAAGAACAAATTCCCTATGTTATAAAAAGCATAAGTTGTTCACTGGTAGTATTTCCCATCCAACTCAATCAGTTTTGTAGTCAGTGGGTAATCCTTTAATATCCTGCCAATAGATCTCTTATCAATCTAAATTTTGGTTTAGGTATCCTTATCTTTACATATTTTGGTGCTTGGGGGAGCTGCTAATCATATGTGTTTATAATCCTGACTTTTAACTGAAAAGCTTTTATATGTGTACATTTTTTCATTTCTTTACAAATAACGTTTCATCAGGAAAAAATATATCTTATATGTTATCATAGATTATAAAGATGCCTTCTTATTTCAGAAATGTACTTTCTGGCTGGCCCATTGGATGACTTGGCCTTGCAGATTTCTATTCTTGTGGAATTATGTATTCTCTAGAAAGCAATGTAGCTGGCTTTCTGTACATGTGAGGCTGACACTTATAAAAAGTTACCTATAACTCCTACTAAGTATTTTTCATAAAGACAGCTTTAACAATAGGTGTTCAGGACCCAGAAGCCTTAGTGGCATTCTAGTGACCCAGAAGGATTAACATGCCTCCATGATTTTCTCCTAGTGACATTTAGTATATTTAGCTTAAAGAGCTAATCAATCATGCCTTATGAGATATGCCATTTAAAAAATAGTTTGGCCAAAAATATAATTCAATATATTTAACTGAATAAAAGCTGTGAAAATGATTAAAATGGGAATTGTCTAGATGGAGAAGTAGCTAGTTAAGTGCCACAGGGTTAGTTCTGCATATAGATAGATCAGCAGTACCATTATTAGGAAATACATCATTGCAATTTACATACATCAGAATATTTAAAGATACTGGAAACACTGGTAGGGAAAATCATCTAAAGTGAACTAAAAGGAGATATATGAAATGTGAGCTGAACATCAAATGAGATTCGTCTGTAGTGTAGGAGAGAATATTATTTGAAATTCAATAATTTTATAGGCAAGAATGGTCCGGAAAGCAATGTTCTAAAAAAGACTTAGATGACCTAAGTAGTCATTTTGAATCAATTTCATGTTGTGAATTAATTAAAACTTAATGACAAATGTTGAATAGGATTAATCATTAAAACAAATAGATACAAGAAATTTTTACAAGAGTAGAAAGAAACTTGCTAAGGAAAATGTTTGCATTTGCTTTTAATTTCCCAGCTGTGTTTTCACATCAGTGAGAGGATGAAAATAAAGCAATATTAACATTTCTGAGAACTAATCCCAAACACCCACATAATCCTTAAGGCAAGGAAGTAGAAGCTAGACATGTTATTCCAGAAAGAATTGAAAGAAAAAGACATTTTGGAAGTCTTTTTTTTTTTCATTTATATTTGCATCCATATCATGTATAAGATGTTAGCACTCTCTAATTATAATTTAATTCACCAGATATCCTTTGTGTCTTTTTACAAATTCAATTACTTTGACCCCTGGCTCACCAGTATAATGATACCTGATTATATTCTTTTAGACTATCCCTTTGCAAAGTATTTTAAAATTCCCTCACTATTTTTTTTTTCTTTTGCATAATCTTTGCCAAAAGAGGAGTGGAAAATTTCTGCCAAGTTAAGTAGCTTTATTCCAACGAAAAGCTTGTCTACATGGCATGGTGCTTTTTATGTTTTTAACTTTCTTTTTCTGATATAGTATGCCTTCCATCCTAGTCCATGAGGTCATGGTCCTCAAAATATAATTCCAGGAGACCTTGCATTGCAAGGAAAAGTTCAGAGGCTGTCCACTGGAAGTGAGAAAACACCTGACCAGTGGGGCTTGGACCACCCCCTTCTTGACTTAACATAAACAGCTCAACATTTGAGGCACCTGGGTGGCTCAGTGGGTTAGAGCCTCTGCCTTCAGCTCAGATCATGATCCTGGGGTCCTGGGATCCAGCCCCACATGGGGCTCTCTCCTCAGCCGGGAGCCTCTCTGCCTGCCTCTCTGCTTATTTGTGATCTCTGTCTGTTAAATGAATAAACAACAACAACAACAAAAACCAGCTCAACATTTAACCATTTAAACTTTCAGAGTTTTGTTTCTTTTTGATGCCACTATTAATGAAACTTTGTACAAGGATTATTGGTAGATCAATATTTTCAGAATATAAACATTGGATTTCTAGTGGCTGTCATGAGAATTTCAAAGTCTTCACTAAATTATTCTTTCCACTTCTTTATCCTCAGTGCCCTGAGTTGAGAAAAATCAGAATAATCTCTTTTTTAGACTTTAGTAATAAATCTCATTTATTAATTCATTTAAAAAGTACCATATATCAACCACTTCCCAGGTTTGTGCTTGGTGCTGAGTTAAAGAGGTGAATGAAATACCTAAAGTCTTAAAGAGCTTTCCATTCTATTGGGTTAGGTGGGAGGGTGGAGGAAGAAAATTGAAAAGTACATAAGCTGTCATCTGGAGATTATATGAAGGAAAGTAAAGTAAGAGACTGATAAAGTGCCATTATTTATAGGATAGTTGGAGAAAAAGACCTGTTGGATGTGGTGAAAAATAAGAGAGATCTGAATACAGTAAAGAACAAGTTATGTGCACATCTATGATGTGGTGGGGATGAGACAGTGTTATCAGATAAAGGGAATACAGCAAGTAGAAAATTTCTAAGTCAGGAGCTTGCTCCCTATGGCCAAGGTTCAGCCTGGAGATCAATGCACTGAGAAGAAGAGTGGAGGAAGTACCCAAGGTAGAGGGGTAGTCAAGGGTTAACAGTCATTCTGTTGTGCAAAACCTTGTTAAGAATTTTGGATTTGATTTTGAGTGTAATAAGAAACTAATTATTTACTTTTTAATGGAGTTTCTCTGTAGAGAATAGTCTATGGAATAAGGGCAGAGCAGGAAGTGGAAGTGATAAATTGGAAAGGTGGTTTTGGTAGTAGTCCGGGCTAGAACTCATTCAGATACATATATGAGAGTTAGAACACATCTTTTAATTGGATATAAAATAGGTGAGAAAGGAAAATCAAGGATAGCTTTTAAAACTTTGCTTTGAATATTTGGACAAATGGAACTGTTGTTCCCCTAGATGGGTAAAGATTGGAAAAGGAGAAGATTTGGTAAATATTATGTTTAGATACCTATAAACATCCAAGTGGAGATATTGAGTTGGCATTTAGAAGAAGGGTTGACATTGAAAGTACAAAATAGAAACAATGAACTTTCGGGTGGTATTTTAAACCACGGAACAGGAGTTAACAGAGAGTGAGGAGTTCACGTGAATATTCTCAGTTGTGAATACTTCTGTATTCTACTGTGTAAAAGTCAAGAAGATGAAAAACATCCAGTAAAAATATGAGAACAAGTAACCAGTGAAATTGGAAAGAAGCAAAACTGCAGAATATGTCTGTAGGAAGCCAAATGAAGAGAGTGTTTCACTTAGCAAGAGAAGACTCAACTGTTATCAAATACTTTGACATTAGACAAAATTGTTTTGCTTTCTGAAGTTCTTGAAATTGCCCTTTGTTGTAAGTGAAATAATGGTTGTACATAATCAGTTTTTCATAGATCATCCCAATGCCCTTTTTGCACTTTGGCTTCCATTTTCAAATGGAAGGAAAAACCTACATTTATGTTACAAGCTTGACAAATAAGTTCTCAGGGCATTTTTCTCCCTTTTCCCTTCCTACCCTCCTTAAAGCATCTATTTCTTGCTCCAGTGATCCTCATTTTGCTTATAGTATAGCGACATTATTTATTTTAAATACTCAAAAATCATCAGTTGCTTGTTCTAGCATTCTATCTAGTCATTTTACTCCAAAAGAGTGTTGCTTTAAATTAGTAAACTCTTTAAATTTATTCTTTATTAAATAGGCTTCAAACCTGGAAAGAAAAAGGTATATTGAGATTGACATTAGAATTGCTAGTCTTAGTACCTAGTACATGTGGGATAGAGGAAATAACCCTCAGGCTTTCTTTGAAGAAAAAAATCCCAATTTATCTACTAAAATCAAGCTGCACCTGTTTGCCTCTATAGTCAACAAAGCACAAAGCAAACTTTATTTCTCCCAGTGCAGAAATTATGGCTTGTGTCTAAAAACAAACATTTTTAATTAGAGCTGGTATTTGTTTCTGTTTTTCTTCCATCTAGAAGAGACTGGTTAACATGTAAAGGTGACATTGGGAGAGCCACAAAACTCAGCAGATGACAGTGTTAGACAAAAAAGCAAGGGACAAGGATCGAGTCAGCAGCCCAGCAAATCCTGGTCATGCTCTGAGCATTCATTATAGGAGACAGCCTAGTGGATTAGAAGATTTTTTAAAGGATTAAGAGATTCAAATGCCATTTTTTTCTTTTTCTGTTTTATTCCTCACAATAGCCTTCATTGTGTAAATTGATTATGAAATGTTTTATGTCTGAACATTAAGTAGAACATGAATGTAGCATTAAGGAAGACTGAGTACACTTTTAACTGAAAACAACAATAGCAATCACTACACAGGACTCAGAATGTAATGTTCTGATGTGTATTCTGGTTCTGAGTAAACTGAAAGAGAATTTGGGGTTTTGATTTATATCCTCTTTGTTTGAGGTGACCTCTGTCCATTTGGCACACTTTAATGAGTTTCTGCATGCCCTCTGAGTCTTCCCTTTGGAATCTCCTGAAAAAGCTTTCCCAAAGAAAGTTTTGGTAAAGGAGGAAATGTTATTTTTTTAAAAAGATTTTATTTATTTATTTGACAGGCAGAGATAACAAATAGGCAGAGAGAAAGGAGGAAGCAGGCTCCCTAATGAGCAAAGAGCCTGATATAAGGGCTTGATCTTGGGACCCTGGGATCATGACCTGAGCTGAAGGCAGAAGCTTTTACCCACTGAACTACTCAGGCGCCCCAAGGACATGATTCTAAAGTAGGAACGTAAGTCACCAACAAATAGGAAATTCTTTTTAGCTCACCAGTAAATAAAGAAATAAAAAATGATGAGATTGTTTTAAATATTTGTAAATATGGTAGGTTAAAAAAAGTGGCAGCACAATTTCCAAAAAGTTATGGGTAAAAGGTAATCATTCCCCAGGAGTGGAAAAGGGTTTACTTCTGGGGAGCAGTCTAGCATTAAAAGTCAAAAAGTTATCATGATACTCTTTTTTTTTTCTTTAAAGATCTTATTTATTTATTTGACAGATAGATATCACAAGTAGGCAGAGAGGCAGGCGGGGCAGGGGGTAGAGGTGGAAAGCAGGCTCCTTGCTGAGCAGAGAGCCCGATGTGGGGCTCCATCCCAGGACCCTGGAATCATGACCTGACCTGAGCTGAAGGCAGAGGCTTTAACCCACTGAGCTACGCAGGCACCCCCATCATGTTCTTTAATAACAATTCCAAGTGGAGAAAATAGAAAACATTCCAAAACCATTGATAGTGGACTAATGAAATACAATGTATTACAAAAAAAAAAAGCTACCAAAAATGAAAAGAAATTTACATGAAAATATGCTTATTTTTTAATGTTAAGAGAAAAAATTATGAAATGCCATATAGAAAATAATTAATGGAAAACTTTAAACATCTGTGAAGATATATCTACGGAAGAATGTGTGTGTGTGTGTGTGTGTGTGTGTGTTATTTTAAATGGATAATCAATGTTTATCTCATTGTTTTGTGGGATTTCATGTTTCTCTCCTTTTTTACACTTGAATAATGTAAGAGTGTTCTGTGAATCTGCAAAAAAATTTTTTTGAGTGTTTTAGTGAATATTACCTTTTCATAGTAATATCATAAAACTAAGAACCCATGTGACCTTGAATTACTCAACATATCTCTAACTACATATCTCTAACTGCCTCTATTGAAGATAGTCTGAGAAAGACCTTTTGAAATTTCCACATCTCAACTGTTTAGGCAGTGCCACCTCACACATCCCTAGGCAGAACTGTAATAACATGTATATGAGTAAAATGTGTTTTGGTATTTGGGTTTTCCCCTCACATAATTAACTATTATTATCCATAATTTATTGTACAATTATATCTTATTTATAGAATATTAACCAGAAAAGAGGTACTCCTTTGTTTTTTTTTTAAATATTTTATTTATTTATTTATTTGAAAGAGAGAGAGAAAGCATGAGGGGGGAGGGTCAGAGGGAGAAGCAGACTCCCCACTTAGCAGGGAGCCTGATGTGGGACTAGGTCCTGGGACTCCAGGATCATGACCTGGGCTGAAGGTGGTTGTTTAACTTAGGTGCCAGCCAGGCACCCAAGAGGTACTCCTTTAAATCACAAGGTTGCGTAGGGGGTGTTCAGACTTAATCCCTATATTAATTAACTCTATATTATATTACTAAACACTTACTGCATTTGGACATGGCAACCGTATATGATTTGAAAACAAACACATGTTCTGGTTTTGTATTAGGCAAACACCGGCATCGATTCTCTGATTTTGGTTTTCAAACTCCATAGTCCTGAATTAATTCTATGAGGGAAACTTCATTGTCTGTGGGAAATCTATAGTGGTTTTGTAGTCACTATTGGGAGGCTTAACCTAATGGTCAAATTATTATTATTATTTTTTTTTTTGATAGACAGAGACACAGTGAGAGAGAGAGAACACAAGCACGGGGAGTGGGAGAGGGAGAAGCAGGCGTCCTGGTGAGCAGGAGCCTGATTCGAGGCTCGAACCCAGGACCCTGGGATCACGACCTGAGCGGAAGGCAGACACTTAACTGAGCCACCACCCAGGCACCCTATGGTCAAATGATTTAACTAGCTGAATTTAAGAAATCTTACAGCTCTTATTTTTTTCATTATAACAGATCTTGGCTCTATATGTATTACTTTTTAAAGCACCTTTATTGAGATATAGTTCATAGACCATAAAACAATTCAATTCACCCATTTCAAGTGTACAAGTCAACGTTTTTTTTCAGTATATTCATGGAAGCATGCAACCATCACCATGATCAATTTTATTTTATTTTTTTAAGATTTATACACCACAATCAATTTTAGAGCATTTCTACAATTCCAAAAAGAAATGCCTTACCTATTGTTAGTCAATCCACATCCACCCTAACCTTCTGTATAATATTAAAAAGAAGTATTAAAAAACATTGTTTCTTTTTCCTGGACTTGGGAGGAAACCATTCAGTCTTTCAAATTAAACATGATGTTAGCTGTGGGTTTTTCAAAGATATCCTTTATCAATCAGATTTAGAAAGTTCCCCCTTACTTCTAGTTGTTGAGTGTTTCTATCACAAAAGTTTTTGGATTATGTTGAGCACTTTTTCTGCACCTATTCAAATTAGCATGTATTTTACGCTATTTTTTTTTTTTTACACTATTGCTGTGGTACATTACATAAATTGGTTTTCAGGAAATCCAACTTGGTCATAATGTATAGTCCACTTTGTATATTGTCAGATTCAGTGTGCTTGTATTTTGTTGATAATTTTTTGCATCCATAATCAGAAGAACTATATCCATAAGAAGTATAACCATAAGAATATATCATTTTATTGTGTTCTCTAACTATGGCATTAGGATAATATTGACTCTGTAGAGGGAGTTGGAAAGAAAGCTGGTCATTTTAGACAATATATAGTAACAACTCTAAATACTGATCCTCCATTCGTGAGTTTCTTGTTCTTTGTTTTTTTGCTTACTATGCTTAGTAATTTGTACATGATATTTCAGTAAGCCTCTTTTCTCTGCAAAAGAAAGCTCAGCTTTTGATATTGCAACTCAAGGGACTTATTCTTGGGCATGCACACATTCCCGCTGGCACCCTGATCCCAAGTCCATCAGCGGTTGAAGTAGGGCTCTCTTTGCTTCTTTCCCTGATTTCTGTCCAGCTCAGTCTGTTTTTTTTAAATATCAAATCCACTTGTTATTTTCCACTAATTGTTAGCTAACTGTTCTATTGTTTGATGACATCCTACAGCAATCAGTGATCCATAGTCAGGTACAATTAAATTTGGGTCATTTCTCAAGAGTAATTTTGTTGCATTCTTTGAGGCTTGCTTCAATTCTAGGAGGGCTGCTGTTAGCTATTTCTTTCTCTATTTTCTGTTAAGTGTCTCTCTTGCCTATAGTTTCATGTGTTGTAATCATGGAGTTACTAGCCCATCTCAATTGTTCACCACTAAAATATTTGTTGTTTTCATCAGCCCCTCCTTAGCCTTGAACTTTCCCCTATTCTAAAGAGTGTTAGTCACCCTAGATACTGCTATGGAGATCCTTTTACCTTGTGGTTTGCATCTCCCCTTAGGCAGAATTTCTATGCTGTTGCACTGGTCCTGGTGGTGAGAATAGCAGCCTATTTCTCTTCGAGTGACACCACTGTTCTCTAAGAGGTTTATTGAGTTGGGTTTGTTGCCTTGATTGTCTTGCCTTGTGTCTTCTAAGGTGGGGTTTTCACCTGATGTGTGAGTAGGGATGAATGCAATTGAGCCTAGCATTTTTGCACTCTAGCAGTGGGAACTGGGTAGAGAAGGGAATTCAGATTTCCCGCCCATGCTTGTCAGGAAAAGAGCCTCTCCACTATGGAGTTGAAGGAAAGAAGAAAGGATGACAGCCTTCCTCTCTGAGGAAGAAACTAGCTCTAGACTTCTAGTTGGGGAGAGAGGCAGGGTCATTGCTTTGCTGCATATATCCAGTGTAGAGCTTCCATACTGATGACTTTAGGAAAGAGGGAAGAGGTGTTAGCTCAAATGCCACAACCTGTCCCTGTTTTTACAGATATTTAGATCTCCTGATCTCCTAGAATAAGTGTATCTCCATTTGTTATAGGCCTTTAGGACGATTAGAAAACATTCATTTTTTTTAATGATTTTTTTTTTTTTTACCAGTAATAACCATTACTTTTTTTGTGAAGTGTATCTGTTTTTATGAGGTAGGACTCCATGGACCTCTCATACTGCCATTCCTGAGGTGTTTTCCTTGCACATTTAAAAATAGTAATTAGGAAAAAACAGAAAGGAGGGAAGTAAATATGTCTCATAATTTTTCTATATCTGTAATATGTATGAGTTTAACTTATCTTAAAGAAATAAAGCTATAATAATGTAGAAATATAGCTCAATATTTTATGCAGAAGACTGATATAAATGAATACGGGATTCAATTATCTGTCAGATAACTCAACAAACTATTGTTTAATAATAAAACCACACTTATACACTCACATGCATATTTGCACATCACAAATAGTTTATGGAAGAAATTATTGTGGCTGTTATTTTTATCATCCATAATCTCTGTACCCTTCTAGTTCTAAAACCCATATTTTATATCAGCACATTGGTTTTCAAACTCAAGCAACTATCAGAATCTCCTGCGTAATGTATTAAAAACCAGATTTCTAAGTCTCACTACAGGAGTTCCTCACTGAAGAATTGTGAGGTATGGCTGAAAATTTGCATTTTTAAGACAAACTTTTAGAAGGACTACTCCAGAGAACTGGAGAACCCTTTCTCTCACCCTTAGTTCCTGAGGCAGATACTAACACAGATGTGGCCCATGTGAGGATCACATTTTTCCTCCACAGTTATGGGAACATGATTCAATAAAGACCATTGACATGAGATAATTTTTCTCGCACCATATGGAGAAAGGCAAATGTTTGGTTTTGTTTTTTTAAGTATTACAGTTTTTATTTATTTATTTATTTATTTATTTATTTATTTATTATTATTTTAAGTATGGTTAAATACAGTGTTTTATTTGATTCTGGTGCACAACAGTTATTTTACAATTCTATGCATCATTATTCTCATTAAAATGTTAATATTGTTTTCTGCTTCCTGTTCCACTCTAGAGGTTCAAAAATAAATCAATGAAATGTAATCAACTTTTAAATTTTCTAATTCAATATCACATTTATGTCATATGTATTTGATAATTTATTGTATCTCTTATTGATTTATTTTCCTTTCCTAACATATATTCTATGAAAAGCCTTTTAACAAATGGAAGCTAATACAATTTAAATAATTCATTTGATAAAAAATAAATAATTCCTTTGATGGCACACTGAGATTATTTTAAAAGTAAGATTCATTTCTCTGGACTTATATTTCATTTATCTAGGTCTTTGAAATTGTGGATAAAAATAGATTTTTAGGGATGCCTGAGTGGCTCAGTTGGTTAAGCAGCTGCCTTCGGCTCAGGTCATGATCCCAGCATCCTGGGATCGAGTCCTGCATTGGGCTCCTTGCTCGGCAGGGAGCCTGCTCCTCCCTCTGCCTCTGCCTGCCTCTCTCTCTGTCTGCGTATGCTCTCTCTCTAACAAATAAATAAATAAAATATTTAAGAAAAAAAATAGATTTTTAAAAATTCCTATGAAATATGTTAAAAATTAAATTTGTATATGTAAGATAATAAAAGTGGAATAAATTTGTATTTATAAAATAAAAGTTTCTTCAGGCCAACTGAAATTGTTTGAGGTATGTTATGAAAAATAGCCATAGATTTGTTAGAAGTAAAAGAGTAGCAAATTTTTGTGCCAGTATAGATTATAAATCAATGCATACTGGATTTTTCATATATTTACATGATATTATAGCTGTTGTGGTAAATGCACTAAGAAAAAGCAAATTAGCAAATTATTAGCATTATTTTGCATTTGACAATTCATAAATATTCTGAGTAATATTGTACATAGTTTTATGTAAATTTAACCATATGAAAATAATCTATTTAGAATAAATATTCCTAATATATATTTCCATAGATCTAGAATTGGCATCATGTTTGTGCCTGGTAGGCAAGTAATAACATGAAACTATTTATTTCATTCTATTATACAATTCAACTTTCTTTCCCTAATTACTATATATATCTATATATATGTATATATATCTATATATATATCAATGGAAATGGAGGAAAATGTTAGAAGCAAAGTCATATCCTCACAAAGAAAGCAAACATAAAATTATGAGGGTTTTTTTGAAAACTTTAAAAATGTATGTAAATGACCTTAAAAGGTGTAAGTAAGAAATACAGTCTCTAAACGATGCATAACACATGAAATAGCTTTAAGGGGATGTTCAACAGTAGAATCACTTTCCTCTGACTCAGGGCTTACACTTGTTCAGGTTTTTTGTGGATTTTTTATTCTGATTTGTGTGTGTGTGTTGTTAACATCTTTAATGTATTGGAATACAATTAATGATGCATTAAGTATGGAAATATTCTCCTAAAGAGGAGCGTTATTTAGGATATATTGAGTGCAAATATAAACTGTAAAACAAATACCTCTTATTTTAAGTGAATTCTAAGTAAAGAAGTGATGCAATGCAAAGGATTAATTATTTTATATAAGCTTAAACTTTGAGAGGTCTTATAGATTTCTCAAGTAGACAAAGGTAAAAAAAAATGTAATAGAGAAAAGATATAGACATATAAAGGAAACAAGAGTTATAGTTTTTGTTTTTGTTTTTGTTTTGCTTCTGAATTTGGGACAGGACCCTGGGTGCCTTCTGTGTTGAATTGTTAAGGAGAGAGATAGGAAATGTCTAACTTTTCTTCTAACTGTAAAATTCCTCAATGTAATAATATGTGCTCACTCAGCTTTCTACAATCTGAAATTTTGCAGGCAGGCATTAAAATTCTATAATTGATTAAGTATACCTTTACAAAATTTGAAATGTGGTTTTTTGGGGAAAATGAGTATCTTTTACTTTCTACTGTTTTCTTCCTCTTGTCTTTTTTCTCTATTTCAATGTTATCAGGTTTAAACCCCAAGTATCAATGAAACAAAGGTACTATCCAAAGACCAAATATTGTCAGATTTTTTTTTTATCCTTTGTACAAAATAATATATTCTCTTATTTTAATCATCATTTAAAAAATTAGTAATGCTTGTTCTCCACTGTGTGATAACATTAAATTTACAAAATCTGTTATGTTAACAAATTAATATGTTCACAAATTAAATATTTTCATAAGTCACTATATTTGGTATAACAACATTAAAATAGTGAGGTTTTATGAGGAAACATTGAAGTAAGATCTTAAATTAAATTGTTTCATTTTCATTAATAAGTTAGATTATATATATAGAGGTATTACATGTAGTACCTACTTCAACTTTTATGCTTTAAAATTTTTTATGCCATTAAGGCATTTGTAATGAGTGAAATACATTTTCTTTTCTTTTTTTTTTTCAAAGATTCATTTAATTTTGAGAGAGAGAGAGAGAGAGCACATGTGCACATGTCAAGGCCTGGGGAGGGGCAGAGGGAGAGGAAAAATCCCAAGCCAACTTTGCAATGAGCGCAGAGCCCAATGCAGGGTTTGATCTCACTACCTAAGATAATGACCTGAGCTGAAACCAAGAGTCAAAGGCTTGATGGACTGAGACACTCAGGCACACAGAGTGAAATATTTTCAGAGTTTTATAGTATTTTCTCTTTTTCAAGTCATATATCTTCTAATAAGTGTATTGTCATAATTTACAAATTTATTAGTAACAAAATAACCGAGTCATTAACTGCATAAACAGGATTTTTTCAAGAATGCATGTCTTGCTTCTATAATAGGAATTTGGCCAAGAAATTAGGTTTAAAATTCATTTCAATACAAAGTTCTTCTGATGTGTGGAAATTAAATTTCTTGCTTGAGAAGTGAAAAGTATCATGTAAGTATTGGTAATTATACTCAATTTGTATTTCTAGAAAGGTATTTCTCTCTGAACAAATTAATTTATAGAAAGAAACAAATTAATTTTTTGTGGAGATGTTTTGGTTAAATAAATGCATTAAAATAGGTATATAGTAAAATGAGAAGTGTTGTAGAATGAACTACGATCTATAAAAGTAATATTTATTTAAGAGTTAAGGGGCATGTGGGTGGCTCAGTTGTTAAGCATCTGCCTTTAGCTTGGGTCATGATCCCAGGGTTCTGGGATTGAGCCCAGCATTGGGCTCAGTGCTCAGCAGAAAACCTGCTTCTCCCTCTCCTTCTCCCCTGGTTTGTGTTCCCTTTCTTGTTGTCAGATAGATAAACAAAATCTAAAAACAAACAAAACAAAACAAAACAAAAACCAGTGTGTGTAGATATTTTACTATCATTCCAAGTCTCCTTTTAGTGAAATATTGCTCTACTAGCTATTTGGTATTGTTAATTAATTGATTTCAGTCTGCTAGGACTAATTTTGAGGACCCCAAGTTCCTTAAACTTCTATAAGCTAATACATGTTAGTTCTTAAACTACTGCTTTTACCTAGTGATTTTATAGATGTTGTTGGTTAAGCCTCAACAGGTGCCAGTGAAATAAGATTTTTTTTTCTCTTTTTGGTCCATCCTTAACGGATTCTAAATTAAACCCAACTCATGACATGAAGTCAATGATTCATGATAAATAGCTCCATAAACCTATTATTCAAAAAAAAAAAAAAAAGAAAAGATAGAGAGAGTAAAAAGTGGAATCTTTTCACCTTTATTAAAATATAAATGCTGTTATAATCATCATTAAACCAAAATTTTTAAAAAAGTGTTTTTTAATGATAAAGTCTTTTACATACTTTTAACTTTTGATATTCACAGGAACCCTGTAAAGAAAGCTAGCAAGACAGGTATTCTTCTATTATTTTGTAAGTGAGTAAACTGAATTCAAAAGATGGGATTTGACCAAATCACAAAGCACAGAGCAGTCCAGGCACAGACTTGGAATTCAGACCAAGGCCTTTTGACATTAGGTCAAAAAATGAATTTCCTTCATGATTTCTTAATATTGTACTTATTGTCCTTTCCAACTGAAGCTTAGATCAATTTAAAACATAGATATTTCTGTGAATATTGTACATTTTTTCCCTGTGGTTTCCTAATGAGGCTGGTGCAGGCCAGCTGGGCTGGAGGATCCAGAGGAGGGTCCCACAGGTTGTGCCAGGAGGGGTCATTGGCTTCATGCAGGATGGAAATCAAAGGCTAGCCAGAAAAAGTGAAACAGAGTTTAGTGACTAGGGTGAGTGGCAGATGCAGAATAGCAGATGGAGGGCCTAGGAGACTTGGGAAGGAAAGGAGAATAAGTCTTGTTGCTTGGGGCTGGGGGTTTACATTGGAATAGGATCTAGGGTATGTGTTTCCTCAGGAATCCATGATAGGGTCCAATCAAAGGTGATTATAAGGCGAACAATAAGTATTTTTCCATAAATTGTGGAAGGTAAAGATATTGATGCTAGCATCAGCCCAGGTTTGTCTGGAACATGTTTGGGATCTGGCTTTTCTTAGGTATTATAAGGTGTTTGGGGTTTGGGACAAATCTCAGAGAATGACTAACTTTCTTGCTTCCCTCTTGAAGTGGCTTATGCAGAGACAAAATATGGAACATGAGTAAATGGGGTCTAGCAGAATATAATAGAGATAGAGCCTTTCTAAAATGGAGTCCCTTCAGCTTTCTTACTTCAAGGCCACTCTTTTCTTTCAAAATTAACACATCTTCTGTTCATTTTTGTTTTGTTTTGCTAATAATACATATAAATATATTTTTGTAAAGAAAAATTCCCATACTTCATAAAAAATATTTTCATCTTCTCTAATTTGTTGTCACAAACAAGTTTTGTTCAACATTCATTTAATATCTGTCCACTTTGTGCTTGATGTAGAGTTAGAAATATAAATATATGTAAGTTCATTTAAAAAATAGGAATATAGAGTTGCAAATATACATAAGATCTTATATCTGTATCTGAGGAATGTACCATTTATTGGGAAAGATTATTGCAAATTATACAATTTTGAGGTGTAATAAAATATTTAAATATTTAAATGTATCTGAAGTTCAAGGAAGGCTTGTACAAGGGATAGATTACTGCTTGATGAATGTTAAGTAATGTCTGAAAAAAAATAAGTTAGATAAGAAAGTTCCAGACACAACAGCATGAGCAAAATCCCAGAAAAACAAACCTCTAGTGGATCATATTGAGAAAGAAGACAGTCTCAGACTTGAGAGAGGTAATGTGTATGTATCTGTGGGGACTTTGTTGTGTTATATGATTAGCAAAGGGTAGCATTACTGAAAATCAAATTAAACAGTTGATTCTGATAGAATTTGTCTTTAAAGTACCTAAGTAAACATCAGTCTGTAATGAGCCAAGATTCTTTTCTTTTCTTTTCTTTTTCTTTTTCTTTTCCTTCTTTCTTTCCTTCTTTCTTTCTTTCTTTCTTTCTTTCTTTCTTTCTTTCTTTCTTTCTTTCTCTCTCTCTCTCTCTCTTTCTTTCTTTCTTTCTTTCTTTCTTTCTTTCTTTCTTTCTTTCTTTCTTTCTGTTGTTATTACCTAGTTTAGTGTTTTTAATTATCTGGTCTTCCTATAAAAATTATTTGTCAGAAAAGAAATCTTGAATTGTCTTTCTTGGACATTAATCCCTTGCCTCAGGTTTGTAATAAAACTTTGACAAGGGTTAGCAGTCCATTCTTCCAAGATTTATTTTTAAATTCCCATAGTGCATTTTCATAGGGTTTTAATACTATGCTCAGATTTTTTCTATGGTTGAATATGCTTAGAAAATTGTGGGTTGGATAACAATATAGGGATTTATTTGCTATGAAAACCTTTTGTGTTTTTATATATTTACTTATTTGTGCTTTTAATATATAAAGGGAAAAATACATTTTCAAGTTCAAAGAGGAAGACCTATGACTGAAATGAGGTAGAGCTGGATCATTGTCTATATTATCAATCTTAATATTATAGCAGGTAATTGAAAAATTGACTTATATTTTATGAAGGTCTGTCCTGTGGATTCATCATTCATTTACTACATTTAATATTACATATTAAAAAGTATATGTAACCTCTGTAAGTGGTTCAGCAACATGAAGTCTGAGATTTTCAGAACCTATTTCCTGCTTGGAAAGTAGACTAATGCCAGTAAGAGTCAGTGTCCCACAAGGCAACTTATTAAAACGTTGTTATAAAGGTCCACACATGTGGAGGGAATAAAATTGTTTCAGTTGAAGGAAGAGAAAGAAATATGAGGTTTTTGTTTCAAGAGGTGTTACCTGGCCTTAACGATGGCTTTGAACTTCTGGAATAGGATGATAAAGCCCATGAGGTAAAGTCTACCAGGAACAAACCTGTAATCAAACAAATCTCAGTTTAGGAACAAGGAAGAATATCACCAGCTAGGGCTACCATAAAAAAGAGCACAGCCTGGGTGGCTTAACCAACAAGAATGTATTTTCTCACTGTTCTAGAGACTAGAATTCCGAGATCAAGGTGTCAGCAGGTTTGGTTTCTCCTGAATTCTTTCTCTAGATGGCTCCCTTTCCCTGTGGCCTCACACAATTGTTAACTCTGTGTATGAACATCTCTGGTGTCTCACTCTCTGTATGGGCACAGATAATAATGGATTAATGCCCCTTCCTAATGGCCTCATTTCATTGTATTTACCCTTTTCATATGCCTATCTCCAAATATACTTACATTCTGAAGTACTGGAGATTAGAGCTTCAACATATAAATTGAGGATACAATTCAGTCCATAACAACTATGTATCAGTTGTTTTTCTGAGGAAGGACTGGAGGAAGTGGAGTTCAGCTTTGTATCTTTTTGAGGGAAGCTAGAAACACAAGGTGCATATGAAGACACTGGTGGTATGACAGAAGAAATCACTCAGTAAAAGGTGGTTATTTTAAGCATTCTATGGTAGGGGTGGCCTGGGGGGAGGATTGTTACATTTGGAGCTAGTCATAGCTATGGTTGTTAACACAGTCTCATAATTAGCAGGATTGATTTCATTCTTTCATTCTAGAATGTCACAAAAAATAAAATGCAGAGTGTAGAAGTCCTGAGTTTATCCTGTCATGGCATTCTGGGATGGCATTCTTTTCTGGGGGGATGACTGTGTGGCTGCCTATAGAAAAATGGCCACTAATAAATTGCTATATCCCTGGGAGCTTCCTAAAGGACTCCATGCCAAAGCATGGTGCTGAGGAATTCGAAATGTTGGAAAAGGCAACTTCAAATAGACTTCAAATGAGATAGATTGACCTATTAATAAAAAATGAATGATTATCACTATGTAATTAATGTTCCTATAATCCTCATCAACTGCAGGCACTTAAACTTTCATTTGACTCAAGGAGATTTTAAATTCCAAAAGTGATTTTATTTGCATCTTTAGTATCATGCAACAATTAATTCCAATGGTATAAAGTGGCTTATATTTTATTTTGTAAATCAAGAAAACCCTTAATAGTTTTTTTACTAACATATAATGTATTATTTGTTTCAGGGGTACAGGTCTGTGATTCATCAGTCTTACACAATTCACAGCCATTTTTAATATATTTTTTTAAGAATTTATTTATTCATTTGACAGAGATCACAAGCAGGCAGAGAGGCAAGCAGAGAGAGAGGAGGAAGCAGGCTCTCCACTGAGCAGAGAGCCCGATGCGGGGCTCAATCCCAGGACCGTGAGATCATGATCTAAGCTGAAGGCAGAGGCTTTTAACCCATTGAGCCACCCAGGCGCCCCTATTAATAGTTTTAAGTAGGAGGATGCCATGGTCAACTTTTCAAGACTCTACTAGTACCACCAATTTCAGAATATATTTCTGCCTACTTTGAAATATATTTAAATATGTACTAAAGAAGTATGTAATATACTATGACATGAATAACTTACACAATATCTTATAAAATACATTATTGTAAATAAGCACATTAACATATTTATATGTAGGTATAATCACCATTACAACTATTTCTTATACCAAGCATCGAAGCATAAAGCCATTTTTGAACTGTGACATAACATTTGGTTATTCCATACACAGAGTATTCAAACATAGTGTGAATATCATATCAAAATGAATCAGTTCACAACTATTTAAGTCAAATCATAGTCCTCTAACCACTTGCTCATGTAATAAAATCGAACCTGAATGAGAGAGACAATGTGAGGAATTTGCTTAGAACATTAGCATTTGTAAGAATAAATGGACACTATGAAAGTACAGAGTGATACAGGTTTCTCCTCCTTTCTGAAAGTTTGCATCGGGCCACTTCACTTTTACAAAAGACCTGCATTAGTACTTGCTTTTGCTGATTGAAAGAAAAGATTTTCACTTTTATGAAGAAAGGCACTACAATACTAAGGTAAGTCTTTTGTGAAAATGAAGTTATCTAACACTTCAGAAAGTGGGAGATAGTCTAGCTTTTTGTTACTTTGGTTTACAAAATATTTTATAGGTGTGTTGTACTTTTTGAATAACAGGGAAACCCGTATTGTTTGTAAAGCCACACCTTGTTTTACCTAAAACTTGTACTGATTTTATACTAGATGATAAAACTATAATTTACACGTTTCTTCTCAATTCTTAAAATCAGATATTAGAATAATTTTCATTTAAAAAATAATTGCTTTAGTTTTACTTGGAAATGTTGTATCAGGATGATGTTTTGACTACATTTAAGATTTTCTCTGAGTGAGAATAACATTTAAGACATTTAAGAAAATGCAAAAATTAATTCCAGTGAATTCCAAGTATCTTTGTCACCCATATGAATAGAAATTAAAACTATTAATAACAAATATCCTGTTAAAGTACATACTTTTTCCTCTACTGATGCTTTGATGCATCAAGATGCATCAAATCATGCATATGCATATGATAAAATATTCATTAAATCTGAAACATAGCCTGTAGAATAACGGTACTTTCTGTAATTTTAAAAGGTGATTGCTTTTTTGGGGGTGCCTGCCTTCAGGTCAGATCATGATCCGAGGGCTCTGGGATGGAGCCATGCATCAGGCTCCCTGCTCAGTGGGGTATCTGCTTCTTCCTTTCCCTCTGCCCCTGGTTGCACTCACTGTCTCTTTCTCAAATAAATAAATAAATCTTTTTTAAAAAGTTGGTTGCTTTTAAATTACATTCTAAAGAGGCAAACCAAATTAATGCAAGCTTAATTTAGTCTTAACACCAGATATAAAGAATATGCCTCATTACAGTTTATTGATTTAGAATTTTAGCATTATTTTTGAGGAAACAATGAAATAAAACTTGAAAAAGATATAAGGAGTTCCAAATCACATCATTGTTAATAGAATATATAACTGAACATGTAATTAAAACATACATTTTATGTAGAAATCTTTTATTTTATGATTAGTAACATGTTATATACATTATAAAAATATGCATATAAGTGTACAAATTAACATAAATTTTTGTAATTGTATTCTATAGAAATTCAGTATGTCATGCAGTACAAAAGAATTGGCCAAAATTACATTCATTTTCCGTACCTTAAATGTGAATTTATTATTGTGTTTCTTGCAGATCATTTTTGTTAAATAATGAAAATCTATGCCTGAGAGTATCCTGCAACTTAGATAGCAGATTCCAAGTTATCACAACACAGGCTATTGCGTGGGAAAAAAACATTGCTCTCTTTCCATAAAACACATGGGATGAAAATTGGGGGAGGAAAAATGCAGACCACATTTGTCTTGCCTTTGAGCTGAAAAGACTAATCATTTCCTGTGATTAGCACTAAGTAGCACATATTAAATGTTCAACAAATGTTGAATAATGTATGATTAATACTAAAAATATTTCTATAACTTATTTACTATCTATATCTATATCTATCTATCTATTTAATAACTAGTGAGTTATTTACTATTTATTGGACTATCATTTTATTATGTATGCATTATAAGTTGCAGTAAAGCATGATTCAAAATGAAAACTTAAAAAATTAATACTTGTAATTTTTATGTATTTAAATTTCAAAGCTTTAGAGGTGAAAAGAATTATAGAGATCATAATGCCTTTATACTAAAAAGAAAGAAACAAAGTATTTAAATATTAAATGTTATGTCAAAATCTCTCAGCTATGTAAGGACAGACCTCGAACTTGAAGCTGTTTCTTGATCCTTTGCTATTCTTCACGCTTTTCACAGCTCTTTTATTGCTCTTTGGAGTTTTAGACTGTTTCATCAAATTACTTCTTCTGTTCAGTTCATTCTCTTTCATTCCCCAGTTTCCTCTAAACTTTCATTACTGTTATGAATTTCAGTTTTTCTAGACTTTCCTACTGATTGTTTTTCATTATTCATTTCAAAATTGCCCTCTGTAATATCGCAGAAGATGGTAGAACAAGAAGCTCGCAGAAATGGTCCTGCCACTAAAACAACTATTGAACTGACAAGAATTGTCAAAATCAATGATTTCAGGCCTCTGGATTCCAATCAAACAATTGTAGTGTCCAGGAGAATGCCTGATGAATACAAAGGCTGGTAAAGTGTGAGGAATTTTGTCATTTCACATAGTAGCCATGGTTCCTATTACCAAGTTCCAGGGTAGGTAGCTACTGTGTGAATGGCAGCACACATTCCTAGTGTGGGTTGCTGGTGAGTGTGGACAATACATACATTATCTTATAGAGATCAGAAGTACCGAGTTAATTTGCCTGTCAGTTTGCTGAGGTTTGGTGCATAGGTTGGCTCAAGTGGCTTCCTAACTAGCATTTGTAAAAACAATTTAAAGAAATAGAAAACAGGGGTGCCTGGGTGGCTCAGTAGGTTAAGCCTCTGCCTTTGGCTCAGGTCATGATCTCAGGGTCCTGGGATCAAGTCCCACATCGGGCTTTCTGCTCGGTGGGGAGCCTGCTTCTTCCTCTCTCTCTCTCTCTCTCTCTCTCTCTGCCTGTGTCTCTGCCTACTTGTGATCTCTGTCAGTCAAGTAAAAATAAAAATAAAATTTATTTTAAAAAAAGAACTAGAAAACATCTTGTTTTTGTTTTCTGACTGTACAGATAATAGAACAACGATTTCAGTGGTCACACATGATAAAAAGTACAGTCTTTGCAGGGTGGTGGGGTGTGTTTCAAAAAGTCGCTAAACACATGGACCACTGCAGCCCTCAACAAGTAATATCAGTAATCTCTGGGGAGAGAAGAGAATGTGATTTACAAACTTACTCTATTACAATATTAAACATATCCAGTTCTCAACAAAAAAATATAAAATACCAAAAGAAACATGAAAATATATCCTTAATAAGAAGAAACAAAATGTCAGAAATCTCTGAAAAAGCCCAGATATTAAATTTGTTAATGAAGACTTTAAATAAACTACTTGAAGAGCTGGAGGAAACCATGAAGAAAGAAATAAAAGTAAATCAGGAGAATGGTGTATGAAAAAGTAGGGAATATCAGTAAAAGATAGAAAGTGTAAAAAGACAACAAATAGAACTTCTATAGTTGAAAAGTCGGAAAGTAACTTTTTTTGCTTCTTAAATTCTCAAAAAAAACAAATTTATGAAACAATAAGTACAAATCTATGTTAATAGCTATACAATGTATAAATACATATTTGTGACAATAACAGCATGGAGCAGTGGGGGAAAGAGTGAGAGGAGCAGAGTTAATTTATGATATTGAAACTACTTTGGTATCAGTTCAAACTTGATTGTATAAATTTAGAACATTAAAATATGGGTATCAAAATATGGGAATGAGAAGGGAATCAATATAATTCACAGTGCACAAGTTCACAAGGGCAAATTCACGAGTGTAATTCATGAGTGCACAAAAAAGGCACTAAACATAACAGAAGACAATAATAGAGGAAATGAAGGACAAAAGGGGTATAATATATACAGAAACCAAACAGCAACATAGCAGAGGTCCTTCTTTATCTGTAATTACTTTAAATGAAAGCAGACTGAACTCTCAAGTTACAGACAGAGACTGGTGGAATGGATTCAAAAAACACAGTCAACTCTATATTGTTTATAAGAGACTAGCTGTAGATTAAAAAACATGAATATGTTTAAAGTGAAAGGATGGAAAAATGTTCCATGTTACTATTTAGTAACCAAGAGAGAGCTGGGATGGCTATATCAATATGATTTTAAATCAAAATGTGTTATAGGAGGTAAGGAATGGTTTTATATACTGATAAAAGTGTCAATTCATCAAAGTGATATAATACTTATAAACATATATACAACAAACAATAGAATCCCAACATAGATGAAACAAACATTGACAGAATTAAAGAAAGGGATGGATAGTTATAAAATATGTGTCTGTAGTACCGTTGGAGGTGGTATATTAGTTGAAGACTTCACACCTCGATGGGATGAAGTTAAAATCAATAAAAGAAGAAAAACTTAACAAACACATGGAAATTAAACAATACACTCTTAAATAAGAGTCGGTTAGAAAAAACCACTAGATGAATAAAAACTAAAACACATATACCATAAGTGCCTTTTGTCATCTAAAGAAAGTCCCCATCCATTCCTAGTTCAGTGAGATGAAAACTTACTGAATTTTGTCAAATGTCTTTTCTATATCTTTTCCATGGAATGAACAAAAGTTACCTTAGGAAGAAAAGAAATAGTTTATATCTATAAAGTTTATTCCATAATAGAGTTTATAATACATGGAAAAAGCAAAATCTGTCCTTCTATTTCAGGAAAGTGAAGAAAACATTCTTAAGCAAGCTACATTTTTTTCTACTCATATTAGTTGCATCCTGTTTCTATACACTTACCTTATACCAAAAAGATGTAGTAGGAACAGATATAAATATTTATCTGTGCCTAGTGACATAAATTCTTTCCAACAAAACCTAGTGCTACATGAAATGAAGTAGTTCATGACTTCTGTAACTTGTTTATTCTGAAATTAATTAATCATAAGTAGGCTAATAAAATCAGTAAGAAACAATGATAGAAAAAGTCAATTATTATTTGCAAATGATATAATTGTATCTAGAAAACCTAAAGATCTCCATTAAAAATCATTTAATTGAGAAGGCTTTTGAGTTCAAGAAGGATACACGAGCAGTACTATTCTTGATTATAGTGCAATAAATGTTTAGAAAATACAGTGAAAGAAAGCTACCATTCACTGCATCAACAATACAATGAAATATTTCCTATTAACTTATCCATAAAAGTGTTAGTAACTCTAAGAGGGAAAATCCTAAGAATTACAAGTATTATTAAAATATTTTTGTAAGAGAGAAACCATAACATTTTTTTTAATTTATTTTTTATTTGAGAGAGAGACAGTGAGAGAGAGCATGAGCGAGGAGAAGGTCAGAGGGAGAAGGAGACTCCCCATGGAGCTGGGAGCCCGATGTGGGACTCCATCCCGGGACTCCAGGATCACGACCTGAGCTGAAGGCAGTCGCTTAACCAACTGAGCCACCCAGGCACCCGAAACCATAACATTTTTGAAAGATGTAGTTAAATTGGCAAGCAAGGTAAATATAGCTCCTGTCACTATACAAACTTATCATGATATTAGTGACTATATTCTCTATGCTGTATTTTTTATCCCCATGACATATATATTTTATAACTTGAAGTTTATACCTCTTAATCCCCTTGACTATTTTGCCTACCACCCACCCTCTGGCAACCATCAGTTGGTTCTCTATATTTGTGAGTCTCTTATTTTTTAGTTGTTCATTTTTTTTGTTTGTTTGCTTTTTGCATCCCACATTTAAGTGAAATTATATGGCATTTGTCTTTCTCTGTTTGACTTATTTCATTTAGCATAATAACCTCTAGATCCATCTGCATCATGGCAAATGACAAGATCTCATTCTTTTTTTATGGCTGATATTCTATTGTGTGTGTATAACACATCTTCTTTATCCATTTATCTATTGAAGGACACTTAAGCTGCTTCCCTGTCTTGGCTATTGTAAATAATGTTGTAATAAACATAGAGATGTATGTATCTTTTGAAATTAGTGTTTTTATTTTCTCCAGATAAATAATGACAAATTTTGTTTTTTTTAAGATTTTATTTATTTGTTTGACAAACAGAGATCACAAGTAGGCAAAGAGGCAGGCTCAGAGAGAGAGGGGGAAGCAGGCTCCCTGCCGAGCAGAGAGCCCGATTACGGGCTCAATCCCAGGACCCTGGGATCATGACCCGAGCCGAAGGCAGAGGCTTTAACCCACTGAGCCACCCAGGAGCCCCAATAATGATGAATTTTTTTATATACAGCTTTATTTTTCTGTTTTTCCCAAGTATTATAAAAATCATGCACTGAATATGTTTCATAGATAAAATTATAAAAATATTAAAACATGAAGACAGTAATAGAACTTATATATGTATATATAATCTTTGTATAATTTAGTTTTCTTTTATAAAACTAATTTGACAATATATACCAGGAGTGTTAAACATTCTTATTAATTTTGACCTATTATTAATTTTGTGCCAGTCTGTTTCCTAATAAGATTTTTATATTTCTAAAAATCTGTGATATAGTTTTTTGTTCTTGTGAGTTTTCCTTTTATAAAACAGGAACCAAAAATAGTGTCCTAAAGTATTTGTTTGCAGTCCTGGTATGTAAACAAGTTTTAATGGAATCGTTTCTGTTGTATGAAGATGATTTTTAATTTTTGCACACATACATGCACACACACACACATACACTCAGAGACTATTTTATTTGATTCATATGACCCAGAGCTAGACTTAGCTGTTCCATTAGTTGATTTCCATAGTTAGTCTTTCATGTAATGAAACTTTTGCTTTGACTATAATTCAGTTTGATTTTTGGACTGCATCTACACATTATTATCAATTGCAGTGTTACATTTCACTGAACTGAATGATTTAATGTGATTTTCTTTAGTGCCAGAGAGGGACTTACAAACAGAAGAGAGTAGAAAACATGGAATTCCTTTGAATCTTGCTATTTTCAGTCTTTCAGGGCCTCATATTTTTCAAGCCTTCATCAGGTCACTGTTAGCACGTGCTCTAAATTTTGTACTTTATTATTTGCAAATTTCTTGTGTGGCAAAATAGTTGCTTTTCCAGAGGTCTTCTACCAGGGATATTTAGAAATTTAGAAATATATATGAAATTATGCATTTTATAATAATTATCCCTCCCGTTTTTTTCTCACTTAATAGAAAGATAAAACATTGGGATGCCTGGGTGGCTCAGTCTGTTAAGTGTCTGCCTATGGCCCAGGTCATGATCCCAAGGTCCTAGGATAGAGTCTCACATCAGGCTTCTTGCTTAGCAGGATGCCTGCTTCTTGAATATTATATTCCTGAATATAATCAGGAATAAAAATGTAAATATCTGAGCCTTGGTGAAATGTTATTTAACATTTTCTAGGAAAGAAGGTCTGTGACTATAGGACCATTTCTGTCTGTTTCAAAAATGTATCCCTCACACCAGAAGAGTATACTGCATATAGTATGTGCCTAGTAACTATTGTCAATGAAGGAAGAAAGATAGCATATTGGTTTATTATTTTTATTTTCTCAATGAGTGAATGCTGATTTCAAACTTTACCTAAACTCATTTAGGTTATTTTCTATGCATTTAATAAATATTTATTAATAATTACACTATATATTAGGCATAGTCCTTCTTCAATAACTCCATTTTCTTGCATTTCATTGTATTCTACTCTATATTTGCACCCTTTTCCCAATACTAGATTCAATATAACACAGTGGTAACTAGCACTGTTCCTGAAGCTAGGAGTGGGATTGCTAGGTTCAAATCTTAGCTCTACCACTTATGCACTGTATGACCAAAATGAGTTACACAATTGTTCCCAACTTCAGTGTCCTAACCTTCAAAATGGAATAATAATTCTAACACATACGATTTTTGAGAATTAAATAAATAAAAATTAGTAAAGTATGGAAAAGAGTATGTAGCACAAAGTCAATCAATGCTCAATGTATGTTAGCAAATATCACTTGTGAAAATAATAATTTACTAAAACCCTTAATTCCTACACATTAATATCCAGTGTTTTTGTATGCTTCCTTTTATTTTCTCTAATTGAAATTTTATGCTATAAATTTTCAAATTTTATATCATCTTTGCTCCACTACTTATACAACTGTGTAACCTTGAAAAATTACTTAACATCTCTAAATCTAACACCCCATCAGTAAAATGAAGATAGTAACAATACTTCAAATTTACTTGAGTGTTCAATACTAGTTTATTTAATACAATGTTTAGTGTGTATTCAATAACATCTGGCGATTAAAATTATTGTTTTTTAAAATGACTGTTTGCTAAAAATAAACTCTGTGTATATGGATAAAAAGTTAATAATCCTCTTCATCGTACTACAAGATATATTTCATTTAGTTTTTACTTCACTGTCATGTAGCAAAAATTCTCTCCCACAATAATCCGTAGTTAATCTCCAGAAGGAGTTCTCTAACCAATACTCTTCAATTTGTTTCTTTCTCTCGGCATCCCTTCTGTGTATTACCTTACATTTATCTAAATTAAATCTCATCCTGTATTGCTGTTTTCCCATTTCTTACTTTTCATCACTCTGAAACTTTTCTCCACCTTCCACTGGGTTTACAGTTTATTTTGAAAATTTATCTGTAGCTTTGATAAATGCACACTCTTCTTTTGTTGATCAAACGTAATGATAGAGTCCTCTCTGAATTCAACTTGACTCATTTAATTATTACATTCTCTTTCTATGTTCTCAATGATTTATTTGTGTAATTTATATTATCAGCAGTAGTAGCAATAATGATTAAAGCAGGACCTGAAAGAAAGAGGGCCTTAGAAACTTCAAAGATTGGTTTACTGTTCTTTTGTTACATTTCGCTAAGCCCAAATGTCTGCAAATTGGGACCAAAGATTGTTGTGAATATTCTATCTTGATGAGGGAAAACCAAGATTGCATATTTACAATTACCCCCTTGCCAATATTCCTACCTTTAATTAATTTTATTGATTTCTATGAGGGCAGTTTGTGATTTCTATCCAAGGTCCTCTAACAAGAAAGTGCTGGAGTCAGAATTTAAATTTAGAATCACACCGGGAGCCAGTTTATACTCTTCTAATGTGATTTGTTCTTTATAATCATATCATACAAATTAGTTTATAATGGCTATATGCCACAAAACAAGGTTATATTTCATATGTAATGATATATTACATGCTGTTAAGCCTAATATTTTTTAATTATTCCTCTTTTGAGAAAATATGAATTTTATCATTCATATAAAACATATATTAGTAACTTCTAAAGATTTTCTATCATACAGCATCGTATTAGCATAAATTATATCATGATTCTAGTGGTTTTATTATTTTTTTTGCTTTTAAATTTTTCCTTAAAGGCACATATGTATAAGTATTTTGTAGCAATGTATTAAAATATGATTATACAACATGCCTTCAGGGAAAATAATATATTTTTTCTTATCTCACTAAAATAATTTGTACTCCAAAGGAAATTACTATATACAAGTTTATGCTTTTATGGTACACAGTAAATCCCTGCTTCTTAAAACTACCAAATTAGAATTTTGATAAATAAAAAAATGGATTATATGAAATACTTCCTTTAACTGTGCTAATTATAGAGCTTCACCTTTATGAGCATAAAAGGAATTAGCTAAGAATGCCAGTGTATTTCTGGGTGTTGCTATTTTAACAAAACGGTGAGCTAAATGTCTGGATTATCTAATACTAAATTGATAATTAAGCAGCACTGGGGAAATATTGTGCTCTGTTGTTCATTTATATTCCAATTTCCAGAATAAATGAAATTCTATTAAATATGTATTTAGAGACTACAATTTGACATTCTTTATATACTAAGTTTAAAAACAAAAAATACCTATATCATTTTATTAAATTTTCATGGAGGGAATAACACTAATGAAATATATATATATATATATATATATATATATATTACATTTTTAACTTTTTTACTGAAATGATTAGAAGCATATCTATTTATAGTTATATCTATATGCAGAAATGAAATGTTTATGAAGTATCCTGCTGTATCTACAGTCTTGTGTCTATACCTTTATTTCTATTTTTATGATGTTAGTTTTGTAACAGATATCTCAGCTGAGTGAATCAGAGATTATAAAGTTGATCTCAGATACTCTGGCACAAAACTCCTATATGGGAGAGAGGGGCTTTGTTTCCTGTGGAGTACCGGAAGTACAGCAACAGTACTGGGTGCTCAAGTTCTGAAGAGTTCTCCCAAGGATAAGATTTATATGCATCCCTCTGTTAAATGGACTGGTGCATGTCTTGACTGAAATGTTTCTTTATCAAAATTAATAGGCCCCCTTTTTGCCTTCTGTATATTGATTGCCCTTGTAACCTAACCCAAGTCTGCATGATGGAGACCAAAGCCAATCACTGAGACATCAGAGATGCAACAAGGAAGAGTTTATCTGAGAGGCAGCCAGGAGAGGGAAGACAAAGCTTAAAATCTGCCTCCCCAAATGGGAAGAGGACAAGTTTTTTTGTTTTGTTTTGTTTTGCTTTTATAATCATAGGGGTTGAGATTATATACATATTGATGAAATTTAGGACTTTTCATGAGGAAAAATGGAGCAATCACACTAAGCAAACATATATGTAATGTACATTCTATATTCACTTTGAGGGTGGCAGCAGCAGCAAAATGAGGCAAGATTCAGTCCCTGACATCAGAAGGTTATCTCAAGACAGGGAGAAGGGGCTATGTATAAACTGGCTGGGTCTTGAACTTATCACCTTGGGTAAACAATGCAGAGCCTTGCTTATTCCTAGGCTAGAAACATATTAGTTGACTTTGAGTCCAAGCTTCTGTAGAGATAGCTAGGGAGTTTATTAGGGGGATCTGAAAAGACACAATAGCTAATTAAAGGAAAACAGTTCTCTGAAAAACAAGATTTAAACTTTCCAGTAGTTTCAACCTCATTAAATCTATGGAGCATGTTTTCACCTTTGTTACATTTTTCTTATAAACTGTTATGTTACCAACTTCTAGTGCTTCTAGTGCTTCTAACTCGGTCACTAGTTATCTCTTTAATATATGACACCTCAATAAAATAAGCCGATCAGGGAGCCCCTTGGTATGGTGACATACTATCTGACAGCAGTGCCAGGCCCTCAAGGATGGCCTGAGAAAATCCAAATATGCTGTTGGACCAGGCAGCTCTGGTTGTTGTGTGTTGGAGAAATTTGTTTTTTCTAAGGCAAATGCAAATATAAAAGAGATGTGGATCATTTGAATTATTTACATCAAAGGCTAGGGTAGCCTTGAAGAAAAGAAACCAGTGAGGAATAAGACAAATCTGCTGTACCAAATCTTTTCATTATTTTCTTTCCTCATTGTTATTCTTTCCACCCATGTTTTCTTCCCAAAGAAATTCTTTCACCCAAAGAAATTCTTTCAGTTACATTAATGCTGTAAAACGTTAGTTTAGTATCCTGCCAAATATATATTTGCATTAAAAAATTTCCATTAATAGTGAAAACCTATAGAGTGCTTCTTTCTGTTGCATTACTCCTCCAGTGTCTTTTAGTTTTTGCTAAATATTATCCAACCAAAACAAAATCATTCTTGTTGACAATGCTATATGAAATATACTGTTTGTACCTTAAAATAGCTTCAATTCTAAGTGAATTAGATTATAAAGTTTAAAGCGGGGATTGGGTGGTTTCAGTCAGTTAAGCATCTGATTCTTGATATTGCCTCAGGTCATGATCTCAGGGTGGGGAGATCAAACACCGTGTTGGGGTCCCCGCTCAGCACAGAGCCTGATTAAGATGCTCTCTCCTTTGGGGCACCTGGGTGGCTCAGTAGGTTGATGCCTCTGCCTTCGGCTCTGG
Organism: Taxidea taxus jeffersonii; assembly: GCA_003697995.1. Taxonomy (NCBI): domain Eukaryota; kingdom Metazoa; phylum Chordata; class Mammalia; order Carnivora; family Mustelidae; genus Taxidea; species Taxidea taxus. The sequence continues at coordinate 55,768 of ML110779.1, forward strand.
TTGTGGTCTTGGGGTCCTGGGATCGAATGCCGCATCGGGCTCTCTGCTCAGTGGGAAGCCAGCTTCCTCCTCTAGCTCTCTCTGCTTGCCTCTCTGACTACTTGTGATCTGTCTGTCAAATAAATAAAATAAAAATCTTAAAAAAAAAAAAAAAGGATGCTCTCCCCTTCTCCTCTGCTCCTTCTGCTCATGCTCTCTCTCTTTCAAATAAAGAGTTGAAAAAAATTATAAAATTATAAATGTTAAAATACTATTGCATTTTTCTTTGAGATTTTATAAATATATATTGAAATATTGTACTAATTTCACATAATTTTTAAAACAAGTTGTCTTTTTTCATGAATTTAAAATAAATAGAAAATTATATTCTCAAAAATAATTACTTAAAGATATAAAGAGATATTAGTTGATAAATTATGTATTTTCTATCACAAATTTGTAAGAGGAAACTCAGACTTAAATATAAAAATAGTGACATTTGGGGGCGCCTGGGTGGCTCAGTGGGTTAAAGCCTCTGCCTTCGGCTCGGGTCATGATCTCAGGGTCCTGGGATCGAGTCCTGCATGGGGCTCTCTGCTCAGCAGGGAGCCTGCTTCCTCCTCTCTCTCTCTGCCTGCCTCTCTGCCTACTTGTGATTTCTATCTGTCAAATAAATAAATAAAATCTTTAAAAAAAAAATAGTGACATTTGGCAATTAGCACTTGTTTGTCACAAAGAAATAAATACAGTGTCAGAGGTTGGAGTTCATCAGTATTGTGAGTTTTACCCACTCTTTTACCTACTTAACAAAAAAAATGCAGGCTTTACTTGTTTGTCATATAATGCTATAATAAACAATTTTACTGTTTAAGAATTACTAAAAAATCTTTTTGGATTTACTTGAGCAGCTTCTTTTTTTTTTTTTAAGATTTTATTTATTTATTTGTCAGAGAGAGTGAGCACAGGCAGACAGAGTGGCAGGCAGAGGCAGAGAGAGAAGCAGGCTCCCTGGGGAGCAAGGAGCCCGATGTGGGACTCGATCCCAGGATGCTGGGATCATGACCTGAGCTGAAGGCAGCTGCTTAACCAACTGAGCCACCCAGGCATCTCCAAGCAGCTTCTTTTAAAAAGAAATATGTTTAACTTTTTTAGTCAGTACTGTTGACAAAATTTGTTTAAATGAGCAGGATGAAGATATAGTACCTTAGTAAAATCTCCAACAAAATTGAGAAACTTATTGCAAATATCAAATTGACATAAAAGACTGAGATTTTTGCATGAAAAAGCCACAAAATGTAGATTTTGACATTTATTATACTGAATCCCTTTTCTCAAATAATGTGCTTTAGTAATTATGAGATTTATACATGTAGAATTTCAATTAAAGCCATGCAAGTTCTAATTTACATAAACACATTTCAGTTTGTATCATTTAAATCTAGTACATTAATTTTAGCCATCAGTGTAGAGTATCTATTTATTTTATTTCATTAAGCTTTTTTATTTAAACATATAATGTAACCCCACCACCCTCTCCCAACCCCCCCTCCACCCCCTAAGTCTGTTTTATCACATTAAGAGTCTCTTTTGGTTTGTCTCCCTCCCGATCCCATCTTGTTTCATTTTTTTTCTTTTCCTACCACCTTAACCCCCCAACCCCATTGCATCTCCAATTCCTCATATCAAGGAGATCCTGTGATAGTTGTCTTTCTCCGACTGACTTATTTCGCTAAGCATAATACACTCTAGTTCCATTCATGTCATCGCAAATGGTAAGAGTTCATTTCTTTTGATGGCTGCATAGTATTCCATTGTATATATATACCACTTCTTCTTTATCCATTTATCTGTTGATGGACATCTAGGTTCTTTCCATAACTTGGCTATTGTGGACATTGCTGCTATAAACATTCGGGTACGTGTGCCCCTTCAGATCACTACGGATCACTATGTTTGTATCTTTAGGGTAAATACCCAGTAGTGCAATTGCTGGGTCATAAGGTAGCTCTATTTTCAATTTTTTGAGGAGCCTCCATGCTGTTTTCCAGAGTGGTTGCACCAGCTTGCATTCCCACCAACAGTGTAGGAGTGTTCCCCTTTCTCTGCATCCTCACCAGCATCTGTCATTTCCTGACTTGTTAATTTTGGCCATTCTGACTGGTGTGAGGTGATATCTCATTGTGGTTTTGATTTGTATTTCCCTGATGCCCAGTGATGTGGAGCACTTTTTCATGTGTCTGTTGGCCATCTGGATGTCTTCTTTGCAGAAATGTCTGTTCATGTTCTCTGCCCATTTCTTGATTGGATTATTTTTTCTTTGGGTGTTGAGTTTGATAAGTTCTTTATAAATTTTGGATACTAGCCCTTTATCTGATATGTCATTTACAAATATCTTTTCCCATTCTGTCAGTTGTCTTTTGGATTTGTTGACTGTTTCCTTTGCTGTGCAAAAGCTTTTGATCTTGATGAAGTCCCAATAGTTCATTTTTTCCCTTGCTTCCCTTGCCTTTGGCGTTGTTCCTAGGAAGAGGTTGCTGCGGCTGAGGTCGAAGAGGTTGCTGCCTGTATTCTCCTCAATGATTTTGATGGATTCCTTTCTCACATTGAGGTCCTTCATCCATTTTGAGTCTATTTTCGTGTGTGGTGTAAGGAAATGGTCCAATTTCATTTTTCTGCATGTGACTGTCCAATTTTCCCAACACCATTTGTTGAAGAGGCTGTCTTTTTTCCATTGGATATTCTTTCCTGCTTTGTCAAATATTAGTTCACCATAGAGCTGTGGGTCTATTTCTGGGCTATCTATTCTGTTCCGTTGATCTATGTGTCTGTTTTTGTGTCAGTACCATACTGTCTTGATGATGACAGCTTTGTAGTAGAGCTTGAAGTCTGGAATTGTGATGCCACCAACTTCGGCTTTCTTTTTCAATATTCCTTTGGCTATTCGAGGTTTTTTCTGGTTCCATATTAATTTTAGGATTATTTGTTCCATTTCTTTGAAAAAATTGGATGGGATTTTGATAGGCATTGCATTAAATGTGTAGATAACTTTAGGTAGCATAGACATTTTCACAATATTTATTCTTCCAATCCATGAGCATGGAACATTTTTCCATTTCTTTGTGTCTTCCTCAATTTCTTTCATGAGTACTTTATAGTTTTCTGAGTAAAGATTCTTTGCCTCTTTGGTGAGGTTTATTCCTAGGTATGTTATGGTTTTGGGTGTAATTGTAAATGGGATTGACTCCTTAATTTCTCTTTCTTCTGTATTGTTGTTGGTGTAAAGAAATGCAACTGATTTCTGTGCATTGATTTTATATCCTGACACTTTACTGAATTCCTGTACAAGCTCTAGCATGTTTGGAGTGGAGCCTTTTGGGTTTTCCACATATAGTATCATATCATCTGCAAAGAGCAATAGTTTGACTTCTTCTTTACCGATTTGGATGCCTTTAATTTCTTTTTGTTGTCTGATTGCTGAGGCTAGGACTTCTAGTACTATGTTGAATAGCAGTGGTGATAACGGACATCCCTGTCATGTTCCTGACTTTAGCAGAAAAGCTCTCAGTTTTTCTCCATTGAGAATGATACTTGCGGTGGGTTTTTCATAGATGGGTTTGATAATATTGAGGTATGTGCCTTGTATCCCTACACTTTGAAGAGTTTTGATTAGGAAGGGATGTTGCACTTTGTCAAATGCTTTTTCAGCATCTACTGAGAGTATCATATGGTTCTTGTTCTTTCTTTTGTTAATGTACTGTATCACATTGATTGATTTGCGGATGTTGAACCAACCCTGCTGCCTTGGAATAAATCCCACTTGGTCGTGGTGAATAATCCTTTTAATGTACTGTTGGATCCTATTGGCTAGTATTTTGGTGAGAATTTTCGCATCTGTGTTCATCAAGGATATTGGTCTGTAATTCTCTTTTTTGATGGGAGCCTTGTCTGGTTTGAGGATGAAGGTGATGCTGGCCTCATAAAATGAGTTTGGAAGTTTTCCTTCCATTTCTATTTTTTGGAACAGTTTCAGAAGAATAGGAAATGTTTGGTAGAATTCCCCTGGAAAGCTGTCTGGCCCTCGGCTTTTGTTTGCTTGAAGATTTTTGATGAGTGTTTCAATCTCCTTACTGGTTATGGGCCTATTCAGGCTTTCTATTTCTTCCTGGTTCAGTTTTGGCAGTTTATATGTCTCTAGGAAAGCATCCATTTCTTCCAGATTGTCAAATTTGTTGGCATAGATTGTTCATAATATGTTCTTATGATTGCTTGTATTTCTTTGGTGTTGGTGGTGATCTCTCCTCTTTCATTCATGATTATATTTATTTGGGTCCTTTCTCTTTTCTTTTTCATAAGCCTGGCCAGGGATTTATCAATCTTATTAATTCTTTCAAAGAGCCAGCTCCTAGTTTCATTGATTTGTTCTATTGTTTTTTTGGTTTCTCTTTCATTGATTTCTGCTTTGATCTTTATTATTTCTCTTCTCCTGCTGGGTTTAGGCTTTCTTAGTTGTTCTTTCTCGATCTCCTTTAGGTGTAGGGTGAGGTTGTGTATTTGAGACCTTTCCTGTTTCTTGAGATAGGCTTGTATCGCTATATATTTTCCCCTCAGGACTGCCTTTGCTGTGTCCCACAGATTTTGGACGGTTGTGTTTTCATTACCATTTGTTTTCATGATTTTTTTCAATTCTTTAATTTCCTGGTTGACCCATTCATTTTTTAGAAGGATGCTGTTGAGTCTCCATGTATTTGGGCTCTTTCCAAATTTCCTCTTGTGATTGAGTTCTAGCTTCAGAGCATTGTGGTCTGAAAATATGCAGGGAATGATCCCAATCTTTTAATACCGGTTGAGACCTGATTTATGACCCAGGATGTGATCTACTCTGGAGAAGGTTCCATGGGCACTAGAGAAGAATGTGTATTCTGTTGCTTTGGGATGGAATGTTCTGAATATATATATATATATATATATATATATATATATATCAGTCTACACTGTCTCTGTGAATGTCCATCTGCTCCAGTGTGTCATTTAAGACCTTTATTTCCTTGTTGATCTTTTGCTTGGATGATCTGTCCATTTCAGTGAGGGGTGTGTTAAAGTCTCCAACTATTATTGTATTCTTGTCAATGTGTTTCTTTGATTTTGTTATTAATTGGTTTATATAGTTGGCTGCTCCCATGTTAGGGGCATAGATATTTAAAATTGTTAGATCTTCTTGTTGGGCAGACCCTTTGAGTATGATATATTATCCTTCATCATCTCTTATTATAGTCTTTGGCTTAAAATCTAATTGATCTGATATAAGGATTGCCACTCCGCTTTCTTCTGATGTCCATTAGTTGTATTGGTTGTATCTACATATTGACATATGTAGATGTCCATTGAAGTATTTCAAGACTAAGGATTCATGGGGAGAAATTCAAGAATTCCATGCTTTGATTTCTCATCCTCTGGAATTCCGCTGTTCTCCTTGGTAAGTGAACTTGGTCTTGGCTGGATTTCTTGTTGATCTTCTGCGGGAGGGGCCTGTTGTAGTGATTCTCAAGTGTCTCTGCCCCAAGTGGAATTGCACCGCCCTTACCAGGGGCCGGGCTAAGTAATCCTCTCAGGTTCGATTTCGGGAGATTTTGTTCCCTGAACGCTTTCCGTAGAGTTCCGGAGGACGGGAATGACAATGGCGGCCTCCCAATCTCTGGCTTGGAGGAGCCGAGAGCTCGGGGCCCCAGTCTTCAGTGCACCTTCAGAGAAAAGCGCTTAATCACTTCCGTCTCCCCAGCCTCCAGCTGTGCTTGGAGAAAATCGTGCATAATCAGTCCCGTCTCACTGGCCACTGGCTGTGCTCCGAGGTCACCCTGCCTGTGACCAAGCATCTCTGTCTCTGGCAGAGTCCCACCTGGAGTCTCCGAACCCCGTAGATCCCTGAGCTCTCCCAGGTTGGAGTCTCCCCGGATCTTGTGGGGACCCCTCCCACAGAGCACCGGCCCGTGTCACAGACCACAGCTCTAGGTAACCCCGAGTTGAAAGCTCACTCCTTGGCTCTGTCTCTGCAGCCAGCTTCCCCGCTCTAATACCTGTGAGCTCTGCAATACTCAGACACCCCCGATCCTTCTGTGACCCCGTGGGACCTGAGTCTACACTGTCCCTGTGAAGTCTTCACTCCAGTTTAGCCTCTGGAGCAATGTCCCTCCGTGGAGCAGACTTTTAAAAGTACTGATTTTGTGCTCCATTGTTCTGCCGCTTGCTGGAGCCGGCCCCTCCCCCCAGGGTTTATCTTCCCGTCGCGTTGGATTCACTTCTCTGCTGGTCCTACCTTTTAGAAAGTGGTGGATTTTCTGTTTCTAGAATTGTTGCTTTTCTTCTCTTCGATCTCCTGTTGGATTCGTAGGTGTTCGGAATGGTTTGATAGGCTATCTAGCTGATCTCCTGCTGCCTGATGTCATCTCAGCCTGCTACTTCTCCGCCATCTTGACTCCTTCCAGATAGCTAGAGTATCTTTAAACTTACTGGTTAAAGTACATCATTGTTCACTTCTCTTCTTTGTTTCGATGGTGAAGATAAATGACCCTAAATCTGTGTTCTTAAGCATTAAGACAGTGTTTGATTTGCTGGAGAGCTTCCAGTTGTACTGTATTTACATAGGATTTGTAAGGCCCTGTAGTTTCCAGGTAGTGATAGTGCTTAAAATTATGCCCAGAAGGGACGCCTGGGTGGCTCAGTTGGTTAAGCAGCTGCCTTCACCTCAGGTCATGATCCCAGCATCCTGGGATCAAGTCCCACATCGTGCTCCTTGCTCAGCAGGGAGCCTGCTTCTCCCTCTGCTTCTGCCTGCCTCTCTGTCTGCCTGTGCTCACTCTCTCTGACAAATAAATAAATAAAAAAATCTTAAAAAAAAAATTATGCCCAGAAGTTCCTAAGAGAAGTACATATTTAAAGTAATTTAAATCACATTTATATTCAGAGAAGACATATTCCTAGCTTTATAAGTGATATAAAACCATTATTGTATGTCAACAATCATAAGCTTGTAAGAATCCTTAAATTTATGGCTTTTGGGGGGGATAGGTGAAAACAAATGAGAGCAATCTGTTTTTCTTCCATTCTAGACCTCTCCAGAATGATAGACCATAAATAAATGTCACTCATCCTCTCAATTAATACTTTGTAAACTCCCTGTGCTTAAGCATGATTTGGAAATAGGAAGTAAAGGTAAGCAAATACCATGATTTTTTTTTAGAAAAGGAAAACTGATTTCTGATTTTCAATGAATAACTTCACCCCACAAGTTAAAAAGGCAAGGAAGACTATTGCAATAGGGGGAATGACTGAACTCAACTCTACTGAAACAAAAGGCAGATGAGTTATGAAGCACCAGGGTGAGCAAATTGAAAGGCACTGAAGGACAATAGGGTGGAGAAGATGGTGGTCAACTTGAGGATGCCAAGCTTGTCCCCTTCATGGCACTAACTGGAGTTAGCCTCACACCCTCTCACAGAGACTGTGATAAGAACACCATTCTCCCTGATGATTACATTTCAAAGGGATAGATGGCTCCGAGGTCCTTGAGAAAGGCATTCCTGGGTGGTATTACTGGCTGGAAGCTGTGAGAAGATTTATATCTCAAAGGGGCAGAGAAGGAACTTACAATAGCAATTTTTCAAAGCAAATGCTCTAAGAAGAGAAATGTCAGAGCCCTATAATCTCTACAGGTTTTGTCTCAAGTTTAGTTAAACTGAGTCTGTCTTTGTTAATCTAGGTCCCTTTGATTTCTTATTGAGAAAGTGGTGGCAGACTTGATAAGGGTTCCTTAGAAGGTTTTCCTTCTCCGAAGTATTTCTGCTAAGCATTTTGGTGGTTAAAGACACATTTGAATTAAAATGTTCCCTATTAAAATGTAAATCCTCTCTTGGAAATCAGGCTTGTTCACAGATTACTACTGTGAATGACTTACATGGGATAATCAGAGTGCTTTCCTTCTGGCTGAGAAATGTGTCCTGAGAATTAGTATTTTGATTGGATGTTAAAAAGGGAGAAGAAATGATCATTGTTCTACATGATAAACTTGAAGAAGATAGACCCAGGAGGATGTTACTATCCAGAACAAGAAATTTGTATTTGGTCAGGACAACCTTGACTCACTTTTACATTTTGTTTTGTACTTTAAGAGCAGCAATTATCATAGGTACTAGAGAAACTCATCCTTTCCTCATTTACAGAAGCTTCAAAGATGATAAAAAAAAATACAGTGGTAGCTTACAAATACACCCATATATAAATGGGAACAATTTTCATGTATTCTGTAAGTAATTATTTTATGCTTGGTGTTCTGAACCTGGAATATAAGCAAGAATCCAATAGATCACATTTAAATAACTAATGCATGTTAAAGGGATGTAAAACCTGCAAAGTAGTATTTCAATGACTAGGCAACCTTGCATAAAAGGCCAGAGAATAAATATTTTAGGCTTATGCATACCATAAGAGTTCTGTAACAACTATTCAGATCTACCATATAACTGAAATCAGACAAAGACAATGCAGTAATAAATGAATATAGCTGTGTTCCAATACAAATTTACTTAAAAAACAACTGGTGGACCTGATTTGGTGCATGAACATCATTTGACCAAGACTATGGAAACATTTCCTGAGGTGAACAAGGCTCTTATATACTCAACTCTTTTATAACCTACCTGAGTTAATGCTCTAGTTGCAAACATATGGTGATTTGCATGGTGTAAAACAAAACAAAACAAAACAAAACAAAAACCAGGAAGCTAAGGGCTAAGAATTTGTCAGTAAACTTGAAAGTGACAAGAAAAGAAAGGCTCCCTAGACAGAAATGTCTTTAGAGTTGAAAAGGGCAATTCATTAGCTGATTAGAGCTTGGCTAGCTTGAGAAGAGCCAATTCCCTTTTTTGTAATTTTATGTTCATCAATCTTGAGAAGCTTTTGACCTATGCATTAGAAGGGAGATTCCCAGGCTCAGGGCTGACACCACTTATTAAACCTGATGCTTTCCCAATTGTAAATGAATAAATTGGTATTCAGAATAAACAAAGGTATCCTGTGATTTTGATTAGCTCAGTCAATCCCCAATAGCTTAATTAATTCTGGATGAATTGTTAAATTTGTTTCTGAATTTGCATAGCTGAGACCCAGTCTTCTGAAGCTATGAAGAGCTGCCAAAATGAACAGCCAATGTTCAATTCCCCATCTTTCACATCTATTTGCTGCAACATAATAGGGAGACTCCAACTCTGTAAAACTTCGTAGTGTAGGCTAATGCTCTGGGTCCTAGTTACAGTTTTATCAGTTAATAGCAGTGTGTTATGGCAAACAACACTCTCCTTTACCTGAATTGTTTTAATTAGGCAAACAATGCTAAAATCTTTTTCAGTCTGAAATGCTCAGAAATCTAGCTTACACTGCATGGAGGGAATAGTTCATTTAGCTTTGTCTGACTGACCGTAATCTAAAAAATAGTGAAAAAAATTCAATTTATTAAAGACAGAGCAAATAATGTGCCATTTGATTGACTCTAACATTAACGTCCTGGGGTTTCCTTGAGAAAAGTTGAAGGAATAAACACAGGTTAACATTCTCTCCTTATATCCGTAATAGCTTTTTAACACACCACTGAACACACTGTTAACATAAAGGAAATAGGCAGTGATTAGCTGATTGCTTTGCCCTGACTGACAAATGAGGATTCACAGCAAACTCTTCATGTTAGATTCTTTCCTTCATACGTCTGTGCAATTTCTCCTCCCAAATTACTACATTGAATCCATTTGTAAGTGATCACACTGAAACTTTTCAAAGATTATTAGAGATAGCAAATTTATTCAGTATTTCATGTATTCAGTAATTTAGGCATTTAGAGAATAATATCAAATTTTCTCAAATCACACATGGCATTTATATCACAAATTGTACAGGGAAAAGATACTTGATTACTTCAACATTTCATTATATTTTTCATGATTTTTGAAGGTAGGAGAGTGATTATCATTATGTTCAATAGCCTTTTTCTTAGCCTGCATATTAAGTACAACATAAAGGATGCTTCGTTTGTATGTAAAAGTAGAACCAAAATAGAGCCTAAGTTGCCTTGTGGGTCATGAGCATGGGTGTTTCTTCTCATGCTTAAGTAATATCTATGAAAATTAAACCAATAGAATTATTATAAGCAGTGCCTTTTTCAACGTGAACATAATTCCTAAGCATGGTAAAACAGTGCCTATCTTAACCTACAAATACTTCAATAGCTCTCCACTAGTAGTGAGCGGTGTGGCATATACAGAATTTACTGAAGACCACGCACAGTAGTATTTTAAAATATCATATCTTATCTTCATAGTATTTTTTTTAAAGATTTTATCTATTTATTTGACAGACAGAGACCACAAGCAGGCAGAGAGGCAGGCAGAGAGAGGAGGGGGAAGGGGGGGGGAATCAGGCTCCCCGCTGAGCAGAGAGCCCGATGCGGGGCTCAATCCCAGGACCCTGAGATCACGACCTGAGCTGAAGGCAGAGGCTTAACCCACTGAGCCACCCAGGTGCCCCATCTTCATAGTATTTATAAGAGTTAGCCATCATCCTTATTGTAAAGATGGAAAAATTGAGACTCACAGAATTTAAATAACTTGTCAAAAGTCTTCAAAAGAGTATGCATTAAAGATCAAATTGATGCAAGCATCCCAGTGATGTCACAAATGTGAGTCTTGTTGATGATATTGTCTCAAGATTTCCGAATTATAATGTTAAAATTAACTTGATTAGTTTGAGTGACCACCTAGTTCTCTCTGGATACAATTTTTGTTAGGTCAAATTTCAAAGGGAAACTATTATTCATTAGAAAGAATTATTTTCCAAATTGCTGGTATTATACATATCACTGAATGAATAGGCTTATTCTTCACATATTCCAGTTTAAATTCAACTGTATATAATTTATTTGAAAGAGAGAAATTAAATAAAATTGAACAGAAATGTTGAATGGTAATTGCACTACATTTATAAAATCACAGAAGGAATATCAAAATCATGAATTAAAAAAAAGAAAATATGACTTACCATTGTTAACATTTAAAATGTCTTGAAGTATTATCAAAATACCGTCCTGTCTATGATGCTGTATTGCCCTTATTACAAAGCTACAAAGAGATTAAAAAATGAAATTCCAATTTTGTACAAGAACCTTTGCTTCATTGTCATACAGAAAAATTGCCTACTGAAGTCTTTTTTTTAAACTATCTTCCCATAATTTTAAATCCCTCCAATGCCATAAGAAGAAATTATGTTTTTATTTTAACTAACTGCTGAATATTTATGGTTTTGATTTTGGTTCCTTCTGGTTTCTCTCAGAAGTCATGGCAGAAATAATTCCATTCTCACTTGTATTAAAATTTTCCTGTCTAGCGGGTCTTTTTCTTCAGGAAAATTTGGGAATTTTTTATTCTATTCTATTCTATTCCTCACCAGATTCTTTTCTCCCAGTTTAGACATCTCTTTTTTTCCCCCTCCACTCTGTCCAATATATTAAAAGCATTCTTCATAATATATGCATTGTTATCTCTTTGTGTGTATATATATATATGTGTGTGTGTGTGTATATGTGCATATATATATACTTTTTTAAAAGATTTTATTTATTTATTTGACAGAGAGAGATCACAAGTAGGCAGAGAGGCAGGCAGATAGAGAGAGAGGAGGAAGCAGGTTCCCTGCCAAGCAGAGAGCCCGATGTGGGACTTGATCCCAGGATCCTGAGATCATGACCTGAGCCAAAGGCAGAGGCTTAACCCACTGAGCCACCCAGGTGCCCTATAATTTTTTTTTTAATAACACCTAAACACTCTTATACTCTAGGCTTCTGCAAGACACATGACTAACTTGGAAACATTAATTGGCAGGGCAAGTTTGTGTAGATGAGGCTTTATTTTCTAATGAAGAGAGAAAGTATATATATGAATTTACACTCTTTTTCAAGGAATGTAAGAATTTCTGTTGCTTCATATTATTTTAGTACATATCACTAGACTTTATAATTTATGCCAGTCTCAAGGTTTTGGCTTAAATTTGCATCTCTCTGATTACACATATTGTTAAATACTTTTCCAGATTTTCTTAAGCCGTATGGATTAACTAATTCATGGAATGTTTGTTCAAGTATTTGGTTGGTGGTTCTTTGGAATTGTCTTTTACTTATTAATTTTTAGGAGATCTTTATTAATTTTCTATCTGAGATCTTTCTTAGTTTTGTGAATTTATTTTCCTGCTTGATGCCTTGCATTTTTGGTCTCTTAAAAGTACATTTTGAGGAATAAGTGATCTAAATTATGATGTGGTTAAACAAATAAATCATTTCCCTTGAGGTGAGTTCATTGCTATTGTTGTTATTGTTACCTGTTTTTTGTTTGTTTGTTTTGGTTTTAGTGTTTTTTTTTGTTTGTTTGTTTGTTTTAAAGATTTTATTTATTTATTTGACAGAGATCACAAGTAGGCAGAGAGGCAGGTAGAGAGAGGGAAGCCAACTCCCCGCTGAGCAGAGAGCCAGATGTGGGACTCCATCCCAGGACCCTGTGATCATGACCTGAGCTGAAGGCAGAGCACTGAGCCACCCAGGCGCCCTTAATGTTTGTTTTTTGTGTGTGTGTTTGTGTGTGCTTTGAAAAATCTTTCTCTGCCCTAGGAATATGAAGATAGTCTTCTATAATATCAGGCACTTTGAATTAACAACATTTAATGTTAAATTTTAACACATATTTAAACACCTTCTTTGTGCTCCTTTCCTTCATACATCTTTGAGCTCCCACCTAAGAGCATTTTCTTTCTGCCAGAAGAATATCCTACAGAGTTTACCTTGAGACAAGTTTACTAGAGATGAACTTTCTAATTATTTATTTTAATTTTTATATATGTATATAAAATCCTAAGATTGATTTTATTTTGTTCCATCACTTAGAAGATAGCATCCCACTAGCTTCTTGTTCCTATTTTTGCTGGTGACACCGGTTACTTTTCTGGCTCTACTTGCTATAAAATCAATCTGTATTTTCTTATTTGCATACTTTTAAGGATTTTCTTTCTCTTTGATATTTTTTTCTTCAGTTTTACCATGAAGTGTCTAGGTGTAGATCATTGTAGTTTTTCATTTGCTTTGCTAGACATTTGATGATCTTCAATTTATTGATTGGCATCTTTCAACATTTATGGAAAATCCTCAGGTCCTATTTCTTCAATTAGTTCCATTTCATTTTCTTTGTTTTCCTTCTTCTGTGGGTTTCACGTGAACCTATTTTGTTACCCTCACCTGTATTTTCAAATCTTCATCCTTCTATGCTTCATTCTTCAATATTTCTTTTAATCTCTTCCTTAGTTTAATCATTAACTTTTCTGCTGTGTCTATTCTGTTCTTAAGCATATCAATTTAATTCTTATTTCAATTATTACATTTTCTACTTATATAATTCCTATTTGGCTCTTTCATGAATTTATATTGTTTATAGATTGTTTATTTTAAGTCTTTGTCAAGTTTTCTGAACTGATTTTATTTTCATAAACAATTAATTTTATAATCCTGGTGGGTTTATTACTATTGTATCCTCTTTCTGCTTATTCTCATCACACTATCTTCTGTGTATGCCATGTTATCTTTGACTATTTCTTGGACATTTTATTAAGAATTGTTTGTAATTGGGGCGCCTGGGTGGCTCAGTGGGTTGAAGCCTCTGCCTTCGGCTCGGGTCATGATCCCAGGGTCCTGAGATCGAGCCCTGCATTGGGCTCTCTGCCCGGCGGGGAGTCTGCTTCCCTTCGTCTCTCTCTGCCTGCCTCTCTGCCTACTTGTGATGTCTATCTGTGAAATAAATAAATAAAATCTTTAAAAAAAAAAAAGAATTGTTTGTAATAATGATTAGATGACTGGGATGATACTATCTTACTACAGAGGGGAAGATTCTTTATTTTACAAGACACAGATAAAAGTGAGATGCAGTCCATATTCACTTGCATAGTGAGGCATCCTAAAGTTCTAGCAGAGAGAAGGTGGTAGTCCATTACTGTACCCATCCCATATACCTGAAGGAGCAAAAAGCCACCAAAGGGTATTTAAACCTCAGTCATCTTCTCTAGATGAAAAAATTCCCAAAGCACTAAGTGACTCAAGGTGAAATCTTATGTCTCTAAGTCATAGTTCTCGTCAAGATATAGACTGGGCAGTTCTTCATTGTCTTATTATCTCTTTCATGAGATAAGAATGAAAAGAATAAGTCTTTCATATATTATTTTAAAAATATTATTTGTATTTATTCCAAGTTTGTTTGTTGTTTGTTTGCTACTGTGTTACTTCTTCAGTGGAAGAGTTAGTCCAAATTACCCAATCCATTGGTAGTCCATAACGTTCAAAGGAACATTTCTAGACCTTTTGTTTTATTTTTGCAACACACATTCTGATATAAGCATATAATAGTGTACAGATAAGCAATTCTAGACGTTTGATCACAGTAAATTAGTATATATCTCAACATGTCTAAATTAGGTAAAAATTACCATTTATTTTGAAATCACATATTTGACAAAAGATACTATCAGAATTTTCAAATTAGTTAAGAGGTGTGTCATTGAATAAATGTGGTTTTATTATGAGAATAATCAATAATTCCACTTAGGATTTCCATCTTTTTTGTATGTATGATACATATCTGACTTAAGTATTATTTTATCTGCTTTGAATAATTAGTTACTTTTAATGGAATAGAGAAGGGAAAAATACATGTAATTTGAAGTGTTATGGGTAAAATTTCTTCTATATTTCATTCCTATAATAATAGTTATGTGTAATTAGGGAAATAAGATTAAAACCAGTATTCAAATATTCAACATAAATATTTACTTAGGAATTTCAAAAGAACAGAATCTTGTTTATGATAAATTAAATTTTTCTGATGATTTTAAATGAATTTATTTTTAATCAAATTACTAAAATCATCTTGTTTTTAATTGGTGTTTCACAAATATTCATATTATTTTATTCCTCTTTTGTACTTTTTTAGAACACATACTACTTTTACCCATGTCCCTATTACTATTTCTATCACCTAGTTGCTATTAGAATAAATGCTTCATAAATACTTACCTGCTGTAGCTGAAGTTGGACTCAACTGAATTTGTCTCTCTAGCTTTGGATTCTACTAGAAGAGACTTAACAATTTTCATTACTTTGAAAGCAAGCTCTTAATATTCCTCTAAGGCAAGTTGTGAAAATGAAAAAACTGCCTAAAGTGTTCCTCAGGGAGACACTCTTTTATTTGCCTCTTCTCTTTCCCAAGTAATCAAAATAAAAAGCTGATCTAGAGATGGCATTAGTAGTCTTCATAACATGAGATTAGAGAAAACACCACAGCTAGAGCTCCGATTTCTTTCCTTGGATACTGAAAGGTCCTCCAATAGGACACAAAGCTCATAGATCAAAAGAAATACTTAAGTGTTTCAAAACACTTAGTACCATCTGTTATACCTAGCCTATGTGTTTTTATGCTTTTATCTTTGTTCAAGACATCAACTAACTCTTGATAGCATGCAATACATGATTTTACTTAAAACAAGACTTTTCATATGTGCGTTATCATTGGAACTGAAAGGATGGAAGAGGGTACTAAAATGGTAGATCTTATTTTCTGCAAAGCAGTTGTCTGTACATAACTAGAATAAGATGTAGATAGAATGTTATAGAAAAATATGCTGTCATTAGTGTATATCTATGAAAATATAGATTAACACTGATTAATAAGAAAATAAATTTTCAATATTTTTCCTGGAAACTCATTTCTAAAGTGACAACTGTGAACACTAAATATACACAAACACTCGGAGACAGCCAACCTGTACTAATATCACTTAAAATAAATCTTAAGTTGGCTTATGAATTGATTTGTAGATTTTGTTTTAGGTTGTTAATGCGTTTCTAGACATAATCACCATTTCTTTATAAAATATAAATATGATATGCTTTATGTGTACTTTCTCCACCATTAAAGCGTGTTTGATGAAAGAATATAAGAATAAAATTGTTTAATATTAGTGAATTGTGTGATTAAATCTTTCCTTGTTAATAACTATCAGAAAGACTAGTAAACATAAGCATGACAATTTTTTAGGTAAAAGACATCTTGCTGCTGCATTTACTTAAGGAAAAAAACACTTAATTTTGAGAAGTAGCAAGTGAACATAATTGGCTTTGTGCATGTAGTACTATATGATATATCAGGGAAGAGGAGAAATGTATATGTAACATGAAATATGCAGGAAAAAATTCTAGAGTTTTCAAAATACACATCATTATTTAACAATACATATTACTGAGATAGTTTTTTAAATAATTTCAAAATGTAATCTCCAAATTAAAGAAAATATATTTTACTGTGCAAGTTAATATGCCCTGGGTGAATAGTAATTCTTATTTCTCATTATGCATCCTCTCAAAAAATTACATTTTAGAAAGATTTCCCACATTGTTATGCCAAATTTCAGCATTTATTCTAACATGTTCATATTATCTAATTAGCATTGCTAGTGTATAACTACCAAAAGCGCAACTAATTTCGATGGCCTGAGATCTAATACCAGATATAGGAGGTTAGTGAAGAGATTCCAAGGTGACTTAGTAGCAATTGTATTTCTAAATGTCAGAATAGCCAATGCTAACATACTGATTTTAGAATCAGATGTCCCATTATTTCTTACATGGTTTTATGATAAGCCAGAAGTTGGAATTCAGAAATATTAATAGAAAATTATTAATAATCATTATAATAGTCCAAATGATGTTATTACTTTTATAATTCTCCCTTTTTCTATAAGTTTGTAATATTAAAATAATAAAGACCTAGGGGCACCTTCATGGCTCATGAGATTGAGCCCCATGTTGGGCTCCATCCTTATCACGGAGTCTGCTTGAGATTCTCTCTCTCCCTCTCCCTCTGCCCCTACCTCCCTCATTCTCTCTCTCAAATAAATAAATACAATATTTTTTAAAAAAGACCTAAAGAAACACTGTGTATGCAAATTTCATATATTTTCTATGCTTAATTGGCCAAATATATTTTAGTGGTTTTATAGAAGGAAAGAGTATGAGTATTAAAGAAAAGAAGATTAAGCATATTGCCTATGTTCTTTTTGCTCAAGAAACTGAAATAAAATATGAATATTGATAAATATCATTAGGGAACATTAGGGTGCTAATACAAATGACTGAGCAAGGTCCTTGTTACCCATTTGTATCATTTCTATAAGTGATGTCATGACAAAAATAATAAACTTGGGCTGAGTCTCTCTCATAGGGTTTTTCAGTTTCAGAGGCATGTCCACCCACTTCTTTAACAACACGAAACACAGCTGCCTTAAGTCATTAAGGCTTTTGGATTTAGGCACTAGATCTTATACACAAGTAAAAGTCAGTTCATTTAATTTATATTCATCAGCTAATGGTGTGGAAGACAGGGCTCATGACAACAGAGATCATTTAATGTTAATGCTTACCATGTGGTTGTGGGGGGTTGTATGTTCAATCCTGGTCTTTCAATACAAAAAATGTATGCTGTTTTTGACATGACAATTTGTGATGGTACCAAAAAATAAAGTAACTGTTTATTGAGTTGTTACATTCTATAAAATGTATTTGATGGGCATTTCTCTTTCTTCTCGAGAGAACATGGGATTCAGAAAGAGAGAAAAGGAAGGTAGAAATGTGAAAGGAAAGGAGAGGGATTTGCAGGGGGCACAGCAAAGATTGCACCTGATACATATTTATTGCAAATTAAAAACCACCACTTTCCTGTACTCAGTGCCCCCATGAAACATATCATCAATCACAACAAAGAAACAGAAGACAATCATTGCCCCCCCTCCCCACATGGAAACTTCATTTCAGAATACTAATTTGTGATATTCTGACCTGGCTAAGACTGAGCAGAGTCAAAATGCAAAACTCAAGGTAGAAAAGTTAGTGTCTGTGAATGTCAGCTGATGAGACATGGGTGAAAATGTGTAGGATTATCCAGTCATCTCTCATGAAAAACCACAATGACAGACTTGTTAATTCCCATAATTGGTAAAGATTGTCTAAACACAGAAAAGGAAAGCCAGATCCAGATTATATATCATATTTTCTGGTTTGGCATAATTATTAGGAGAGATGTGTTGAATAGTTAAAAATATTATATTTAACTTAAAAATTTAAGGGTTAGGAAGCAACTGTACTATACCAACACTGACTGATAAAGGCATCTGACAGCTTTTCATTTAATTGCTGTTTGGTTGGTGAACTTCAGTTTTTCCTTCATCAACTTCCCAAATAAATCTTATCCCTTTAGAGTCAATTTATGTTGCCCAGCATAATGATACATTTTACCCATTCAGTTATGCTAGTGTTCTCTGAAGCCGGCCAGCAATGATCTCACCTCACCTACAATATAAATCTACCAGTGAATAAACAACATCATTTTTATTTCAATGCCAATGTCACACTACATGTTGATTTGGCAGTTAAATAATTTATCTCTCTTTTGGGTGCAATCTGCCAGGCTTATTATAACCCTACTTCTGATATTCATTTTATGTTTAATAGTTCTTTGCCTCATGAGGTTGCTTGTCAATCAATTAAATTGAAATGTCATTCTGACCTTTTATTGGAAACAATTTACTCTTTTTTTTTTTTCATTCCATCACAAGCTTTTTCCATTTTATTCAAACTAAAAGCCTTAATTACTAGTATTCAGAAACTTTGTACTAATTAACCTTATAAAACTACATGCTCATCAACATTACTGACACTTTATCTTTACAGAGGTTATCCAGTTGAGTCTGCCTGAGGATCAGAAACTAAGCATTACAGCGACAACTGTGGGACAGAGTGCTGTTTTGAGCTGTGCCATTCAGGGGGCACTGAGACCCCCCATCATCTGGAAAAGGAACAATATCATTCTAAATAATTTAGATCTGGAAGACATCAATGTGAGTACTAAAAAGATGTTGCTTTATAATTTGTGTATTTTACACAAATACGCTATACTCCAGACTTTGTGAAGTCTGAAGAGCTTAATGAATATTGGACGTAGAGTAGAAGGTTATTGGAACATTGTCATTTCCACACTACTGACTGGGAGGTGGACCATAGATCATTTGAAATTATCAAACTCATGTGAGCGGATGTTGTAAGCAGGTTATGGAGCACTGTATTAGTGAAATCATATCAACTTAAACCAATTCTGTTTGATTGTCAGAATTTCTACAGTTATCAACAATTAATCTTTTTGTATTTGTTATTATGGTTGAGCAACAGCTTAAAGCTTGTGAGGTATTAGATTGAGTAAGGACAGTTTTTGCTTCAGGTACTTCATAGTATCTTAGAAATAATAAACATTAATCAAGCAATAAATGGTTTATTTTCTAGAATAAAATTGTATAAATTTCTCCACAGAGGTCCACACCTAGAGACTCAGAATCTTAAACTCAATTTAAAAGGGTACAGATTTGAAAATGAAACAGAAACAGTGTATTCATCTGTTCCTTCCATGCATGTGTTCCAAGTGAGGGTTAAAAGGTATACATCATCCTAGATGATGAAAAGAAGTAAAAATTGTGTGTTATGGGATGCCCATGGAAATGACATAGGATAATCCTTTGTCTTAGTGATTTTGGGGTTTTATGATCTCTATGCACGAAAATTTTAGTTTGTTTTTTTTTTTAATTATTGCTCAAGAAAGCCATTACCTATTTGCTCATTCTTTTTAAAAACATTTTTAAGATTTAGAAAGTTTCAATTTCATCACAAGGCATATTTAAATAATTGGACAAGAAATATAACCTATAGTATACATAGAACTTCCAGCATTCCAAATGAAACTGCAGGAATATCTTTGAAAGGGATATTTATGTAATTTCCCTATATACTACTGGTGTTTTCATTTAAATACATTTACCAATATAACTAAAGGGTGAAATAAAAGTTACAAAATATTACATTGTATTTTGTTTTATACTTGCTCCTGCTTTTAAAATAAAATAAGGACTTCACCATGTAAATTATCTATTTATAGATATCCATCTGTATATAGAATTTGTAGTTTATTACAGTTAACAAACTATATACTTTTTATACACAGAACTGTATTAAATATAATAAACTATTATATAGTCTACCATATATTATAACATATAATATATTTATTATAAACTCTTTATTATATAGTTTATTATATATATGTTTGCATATATATATATATATATATATAGAAAGAGAAAGAAAGAGTCAGTATTTTTTTCTAGTGGACATTTGATGTGTTATCTGATTACTTAACATCTTTCACACAACCCTTCAAATATTTTGGCAGTGCTTTGGTTCTTTTCTTTTCCAAGCTAGAAACAAAGGTCTTACTTAATTAGACTTCCTTGCAATTAGGGAGCAGATATGTGAATAAGGCATTAACAAAGACACTGTTCAACAATTCATTTTGTAAGAGAGAACAGGGAATCACAGATGCCTTACAGAATTTACTCAATCCATCTATCCCTCCTCATGAGTGCTGTGGCAGCAGATCCTATTTACAAGGACATCACTGATAAATGTTCTGGAGTTGATCAGTGTTCAGCTTCAGTTGGATCTTCATGGGGTCTCAGCATGTGGCTTGTGCTTTTTTCCTGGCTTCTCATTTCCTAAGGATGACACTCAGTTCTGGATATCCTATGATCTCCCTAATATCTTCATTAAATGACCTTCCTGCTTAAAACTAGCTAGAATGGGTTCTAGTGTTTGCCCCTAAGAACATTGTCTAAATAATTTTATGCGTTTAATATGTTAAGAAATATCTATAATCATATCTTCTTAAAATTTATGTTTCATCATTGCATACGCATAAACATTACATATACATTTTGGATGACCTTACTATTATAAAATACATTTTTTGTTTATAGCAGAAAGGGCATACAAAATTCCCAGATATGAGTCAGTTTTATGCCCGGTTAGTATATATTTGTTCTCACAAAAATGGGTTTAATTCCCATTAAGTTATGTAAAGTTAAAATTATAAGTGTTTTCATGTCAAAGGAAATTGATGACAATTTTCAATATTCTTCTTGATTCTTTAATATATATTAGGTAGGACTTAACATATGTTTACCTAGGAAATATATAAATACTTTCTGATTGTAAAAGATTAAGATAATATAGATTTATTTTTTAAAAGCATGATTACCCCTCCTTTTTTATATCTATTTATTCCCATTCTTAAGTGTAAAAGAATCCTGTAAGTACATTTTTACTCTTTCTTCCATGTATTACAAATATAATTTTGTTTGTTTAGTAAGATAGATTCATATTAATTCTCATTGTCACTACTTCATTATCTTACCAGCCCTAAAGACAACTCCATGAAGCATAGAAACATTTTTTTTTTTAAAGCAGGGAAGCTTACCCTCATTTGCATATGTGGGGATTTATGCTAAAAGAGTTGTTTCCCCAAGGTTGTTGAATGAATAAGTGGTACAGTTTGAATGTTAATATGGCATGATTGACTCTAGTTCTTGAGCTTTGCCACTGCATGGAAGAGAGATGGTCTGTCATTTTCTACTACCCTTTGAAAATGTATCCCAAATTATTCAGGCCCCTATGTATTACTAATAGGTTTTATATCCTCTGCTATTATGTGTGGGACTGATTGATATTCACTTGATATTAGGAGCCTTTCATTTGATCTGTCTTTTGTTTTATACCAAATGAATAAAAGAACATTCCTGAACTATGAGAGGCAGTGATATAGTGGTTTACAAAATGGGCTGGGGATTCAGACTGTCTGGATTCCAATTTATATTTGGTCTCTTGGGAGTATTGTGTCCTCAAGGTACTTAACCTGCTTATGCCCAGCTTCCTTATCTGTAAACTGAAGATAACAGTAGAATGAACTCATTTTTGCATGAGAGCTAATGAGATAAAGCATTTTAAAACTGGTAACATTATGAGCCATAGTGTAAATCTTCAGTTAAACTAGGTTCTTTGCTTTCTCTACTTTCTTGTCTTCTTCCTCCTCAACTCTTCCTCTTTTTCCTCTTCTTCCTAATATAGGTTTCAACAGCACAGAAACACTCGAACCTGCCAAAAACAACATGAATTCAATGTTAGGACGCATATGGTAGTAAGAGAGTTTGGGAGCTAACAGGAAATGTCTCCACCAAATTTATTCCAATTATAGTCACCTAAACGGGAATTTTTTTTTTTTTTCTTTTCAATGCAGTTTTAGGAATCATGCTGACTTAACTTCCTATTACCAATCTTGTATTAATCTTTGCTCTAAAGATATGCCATTAAATTCACTCAACTACTGTATTTTCATATATTTTCCCTCATATATGTGTCCTCAGTCTCCTTTCTGCCTAAGTTCTTGCAATAGATAATTGGTTTACTTTGATTTGGATGGAACGTGACATATAAACCATAATTCTGGCATTATTATGATTGAGCTTGAGTCCTAATCCTGGTTTGATGAACTATGACTAGGGGATGCCGATGAGGAGCTATGAGGTTTAAAACATGACTCTCCTGTTGAACTTCTCTTTAGCTGGATTTTAGATTCCAAAACTAGATTCCTAGTTGTGCCACTTATTAGCTATGCAAACACAATGGATTGATTGAATCAATTTAAGTTACAGTCTCTTCATCTATGAAAAAAGGGACTATCATAAAATTCAATGGCACATACCAGATTGAACATTAAAATATAAGTTATTTGTCTTATTACTATCAGTAGCTTGATTCAATATGGCATCATTGGTCATGCTTAATAACAGATGTAAGGCCCTATGAAAATATTGTTTTTGAATAGCCTGATGTAATTTATATTATCAAGACTTTCACAACTTTAAGGGTAGACTTGCTAGATAAAATGCAGAACTCACAGATACATTTAGATTTCAGATATACAATAATTATTTTTTTCATTTGTATGTACAGAATATTGCATGGGATATACTTCATACAAGAATCATTCTTGTCTGTCTGAAATTCAACTTTAATTAGGTGCTGCATTTTATTTACTATGTCTGGCATTCTCTTTACATGAAAGTCAAATTGGCTTAAATACTGCATGAAACCATTTTCTTACAAATGATCCTGTGGATTACATCACTGAGATTAAAAATTGGAACTGTTAAAAGTTCATGTGAATTTAATAGGTTGGCTTTGTAGATTCCTTATTTTTTCCCATCTTAACATTTGTTCTGTGATTTTTGTTTCCTTTACATCCGTCTAACCTGTTAGTAATTGTACCTCATATGAGAAGAGGCTAGGGAAAATAGTAGATTAAATTCAAAGGAGTTTATTCTTCCATAAAACGTACTTTCTATAGCTCACATGATTGCTCCATGAAGCATCTGGACCTCAATCTTCTACCTTCTTTTCTGGTATTCCAAGAGGATAACTTTTATCTTTAAGGTCATCTCAGGATCAAGCAGGCTGTTGGAGCTCCAGCCACCAATCTATATTACGTCATTCTACAGTCTATGTCCACAGCAGTATAAAGCAGGTAGAAGATAAAGGAATTTATTCTTGGAAGTCCTGCAACTGTTTATGGGTCACTGATGAGCAATAACTATAATAACTGTACTAGGGAGACTGGTCAATACCACTGTTTAGCTGGATGTACTGCTCAGCCTTCAGTTACAAAGGAGGAACAGGACATCGATCTCTATTTCTCTATCCATGGCCATCTAAGAGGATAGAAGATGTTCTACTTTTTCCTTTATAGTCTGTTTTGTTTTGTTTTCCAGCATTGATTAAATATGATTATCCATCTGAATTCAAATTTGAGCAGTTCTGCACATCAACTCTGCTCTTTTGGTACTTTTATCAGTCCTCAAATTACTTCTTTGATTGTTTATTTTGTACTAATAGGCCTCTCCTTAAATATTCTACTAAGTTTTATGTATTTATTTATTTATATTATTCAGTCTAATTTTTTTTTGCTCATTCTTTTTTAAAAAAATATTTAAATTCAATCAATTAACATATAGTGTAGTATTAGTTTCAGAGGTAGAGTTCAGTGGTTCATCAGTTTTTCTGATCATTTTTAAGATTGTTCTATCCCTGTTGCTTATTTGAAGCAATTCTCAGCATGTACAGCTAACATCCATTTAAAGCAAAGCATTCTCTTGAAACACGGAAAGTCACTCAGAGACAATAAACCAGTTGAAATAATCACTTTAATTCAAGTCAGAATTCAGTTGTAAGTGTGGCAGTTTGCACATTAGTATTTGTTTGTTTGTTTGTTTTTTGTTTGTCTTTTTCAATGCTTGATTTCCTAGTATTTATGTATCTGGCAAAACTAGCACTGAGAGGTAGCATATCACAGCATAATCAATAAATTTTTTCAAAATTAAAACTTTAATAAACATTTTCATTATTAGTTTTATTTTAATATGTCTGGATTTTAAAGTCATTAAATGTTTAATATAAACTACTATACCTTATTCTGCTTAAAAAATCTTTCAGAATATGTACTGAACTTCAAATTTAAAAATCAAATCCCCGAGTCATACTTCATTCCCAAAGACTGAAAGAAATGATTTTAGTAGTAGAGAATTCTGACTCTGTTACTCAGTTTTAATACAACAGTGTGGGGATATAACTTTTTTCCCTTAAATCTATGAATTTTAAAGTTCTCATATATACAAAAGGAGCATTTTTACCCTTTAGGCTATTCATTGATAACATAACCCAAATTATATGTCACCAATAAAAACAATTTAGTTAGCAAGATTTCATTTCAACTTTTTAGAAACCTATAGTGTTCTACTTTAATATGGAACATATTGGAGTATAACATCAACACCAGTTATTAAAAAGGAAGTTATCGACTTCTTTCTTCTCTAGACTATAAAAAATCCATTTCTTTTTTCCCCTTAACTAAAAATGTAGACATTTAATGTTTGTAATATAATTCATCATTCACCATGTAATTTTTATCACTAATTTATTTTTAATAAAAGCCTGAGGCCATTGTTGACTCTTAAAATCCAAGGGGAATTTGAGTATATTTATGATTCAAAATCTTCTAAGCCAAAGAAAGCAAGGAGCATTGGCAAGGCTAAAGATGTTGGATTTCTTCCACAAATATCAAACATGCAACATGCATTCATTTGCCACCTATATAGTTGTTAAATTGATGAAATTGCATGTGATCATAAACATTGCTTAATAGTGTGCTGCTTGAATATTACTTTGGAAACAAAGTTTCCAGGACCTTGATGGATCTAGCTATTATTGATGAAACATCATTTATTACTGTCTAGTAAAACCATGGTCATGAGACCCTTCAGATGTATAATTAGTGGGTCATATGCTTGGAGGATGATTGCCAACATGTATCTTTGGAGTAAACATAAAGGAAGTTTCCAAAGGAATTTTTATATGTTAGATTTACAGGACCCTAGGATTGGGCTAGGATTGTCTTTTGCTCTTAGCAAAGTATTAAAATTGAGGCAGCTAAGTTCCTAGAGAAATGTCACCCTGCCTGTTTCAAGGACTTGTCAGTGGGCTGTAAGTAGTAAGGAAATGTAATTCTTCTTTGTCCTTTGTTTCCCAAATCAAAATCCAGACCAATTATCTTCATCCCCAAGACTGCAACATTTGCAGTGTTTCCTATTAAATTTCAGTGTAGCCAGAAAACTGAGTCTTGGTCAAGGTCTCTCTCAATTTGTCCCTTAGATCTAATCTACAAAACATTGTGAATTTAACTCTTTTATTTATCTTAAATATCTTCTGTCATCTCATTTCCACCATGGCTGCCTTAGTTTAAGACCTTACCATGTCTCACCTTCAAACTTGATCCTTTCCTACTGAGACTGCCCCTCCAGTTTAAACCTGTACTTCATATTATAGGCAGACAGAGCCTTGTAAAATTTATATTTGGCCATTGTGGATTCCTCTTTAAAGTCCTCTAGTGGCTGCTATAGCTTTCATGAGAAAAAGAAGTTTCAAATTATTTAGCTTATTCTGGAAAGCCTATTTCTTTATTAATTCTTCTTACTATTCATACATATCCATTCTTTCCTACAACCCCTCCAAACACTAGCTGTTTTCTGACTACTAAGTTGTGTTATTATTACCATTCTCAAACACATTCTTTTCTCACTGGAAGACCTTCCCTTGTCTTTTTTAATTTATTTAAGTCCAGTGCATTCTTTACAAATAGATAAATGCTTCTTATGCCTGAATCCTTTTTTTTTTTTTTTATGTTCTTTGTCTCACAATTACCATACTTTTTGGTTCATAATAGAACTATTAACATTCTTGCTGTTCTTCTCGAGAAACTCTGAGCTCAGGGACATTTACATATTCATCTTTGGGTTATGATGTTATAGTCCTGTACTGACAACTAGGAGATAATAAAATTTAAATGTGCAAATAACAAATGACATAGTAATATTTCTAATATTCACTATTATTCATTGTTGAATTTATTTGTAGACTTTTTATATTCAACAACTTGTTAGAGATTTTATTTACTCACTATAGCCACATGCAGGATTATCAATCAACTGATATTTATTGGCCATCATTTAAGTCTAACACAGCTCAACAACATCTGGATCCCATTTCTTTAATAACAGTTCTCATTAAGTATATTGATTTTTTACTACGGTTTCAACTTAATCTCATATGATATGCAATAAGGGGGGGAAGAAAAAGATGAGAGGCAACACATATTTGGTCATTGCTTAATCTTCATGGATTAAACAAATAATGCTTTAACTGGTACTCTTTTCCAGACACTCAGTTAAATGCTGAGGGCATACCTATAAGAGACATCATTCCAGTTTGAAAATCTCACAGGTTGAAGGAATCAAAAAAGAACACAACTTCATTATATTTAATAATGCAGTATGAAAGTTTCATAAATGCATATCTTCCTCAACTTACAGTGGGGTTACATCCAAAAAACCAATGTAAATTGAAATTATCTTAAGTGGAAAATACATTTAACTAACCTACTGAACATCATAGCTTAGCCCAGCCTACTGTAAATTCACTCCAAATGCTTATAGGAGACTACAGTTAGGCAAACTCATCTTACATAAAGCCTATTTGATAATGAAGTGGTGAAGGGTCCATGTAATTTACTGAATACGGCACTGAACGTGAAAAACAAAATGACTGTATGTGTGCAGAATGATTTTAAGTGTATGGGTGGTTTGTCCTTATGGTTACATGTTTGACTTGGAGCTGTGGCTCACCGCTGCTGCTCTGTATCACCAGGGAATATTAGAATGGCACAGTGTTAGCCCAGGAAAACATCAAAATTAAAATTTGAAATACAGTGTCTACAAGATGTGTATTGCTTGAAAAATCATAAGTTGGAGGCATCTATATATATATTTGTTTAATTTATGTGCAACTATGTAAAGAATAGTAAAGGGAAGTCAAATTTAAGTTGCAGAGTCACAGAAGACTTCTAAGAATACACTAGTCTTGCAGTGGAGA
This sequence comes from Taxidea taxus jeffersonii, assembly GCA_003697995.1. Taxonomy (NCBI): domain Eukaryota; kingdom Metazoa; phylum Chordata; class Mammalia; order Carnivora; family Mustelidae; genus Taxidea; species Taxidea taxus. The sequence continues at coordinate 83,282 of ML110779.1, forward strand.
CGAGAACTAGGTGAAGGAGTGACAGGTATTCAGAATAAGAGTACAGAAGGCTTGAGATAGCATGGTATTGTTAATGGAGTTATGTATAAGAGTTAGCAAAAATAATAGGTTAATAAAGGGCTTCAAATTATTAATATATCGATAAAGGGTTTGAATATATTAAATAAAATAAGGTTTTTGCATTTGATTATAGAGGTTTACATTTATACTTAACAACATATAACATAATAATGATGATGGATGGATAATAATATTTACCAAGCATTAAAATGTATCATTTAAAAAATACATATTAACTTCTCAACACAAGATAAATAAACATATTTATACTCATAACCAAGATGATGTTTAAGTTGATTTTAAACTGCAGAATTTCAATAATAATTTTGGTTCTCTTTACAGTTTATCTTTCTTCGGTCACCTTGGTCCATATTTACAGATAGAACCAAAATTTAAACAAATAACCAAATTAATTAAATTAAATTAATAAATTAAACATCTATAAAATTTTAAGCAACTTTTCAGGTTCATATCAAAGAAGATTAGCAAGCGCCATTTGAAGGATATATAACTAATGCCAGTTGATCTTACAGACCTCCTAAACTACATACCATTCATTTCACAGTAGACTTTTCATTGCCTTCTAATTATAGTTAACTTCTTCCTAACCTTTTAAATAATGCCCAGCTTGTAAGAGCTACATATTGCTACCCAGTTTATTTTTAAAAAACTGATGGGGAATTCTATGGTAGAATTGCTTCACAGCCACCAACAATCATAAGGTTCAAAATAAAAATCTTCTTATATAATTTAAGGCATAATAGGTGGAGATTGTTTAATATAGAAAGACAACTCATCACTTTAACAGTAATTTTTAAGTCTTATTTTATTTTTCTTTCTCCTTTTGTGTAAGAAGCAAATGTTACAGTTTAAAGAAATAGTATCATCATCGATATCTCTGTCTTGTAACAGTATTCATATATGCCATCAACATTATCATTCTGAGTACTCAATGTTTGAGAGAGGGAAATTTAAGAAGGTTATTAGAAGTAATTAGCCAAAAAGACAAAAAGTTGTAAAAATGCAATTTTGTTGTTCCTTCAAGGATTTATTTCATATCTATTCAATTAGCAGGATTTTGACAGAGGTTGGGGATTTATCATATATATTCTTTCTAACAGTATACGCTATTAAAATAAGACAAAAACACTACTAATAAAGAACATTAAAAAAACTTTTTTGTTCATTCAAGGAACTTGATACAGAGGTATGTGAAATCAGTTATATTAGTGAAGCATGTTAATTGGCAATTGCTTATAAATTACTGTTTTTCCTACTGAAAATGAATTATATTTATGATAGATAACTCTAGTAAACATTCTTAAATTTATATAACCAATGTTCAAATATATTTATGCTGACATTATGGTGATTTATAAGACCTTTCAATGGGGAAAATGCATTGTGATTTTATAATGTTTGTCTAAAAATAATTAACTAGCTATTGTCCCAAAGACAAATATTAATTCCTCCCTTATTTTATTCATTTCTATCCCACTTGGCATAAGTAAGTCTAACTATTTAGCCGGAATGTGATCCTTTGACAACTTACCAATGAATGTTTACAAAGTTAACAAAGATGTATGAGTTAATAGCAGGGGACATATTATATGGTCTATGATCCTTGAGTTTACAGATATAATAGTTTTTTAATTTATGACAAGAAAAACTGGCATCAAAAATAAAGACAATCTTCAGTGTATGAGGTGAACAAGGACAATATAATTTTTAGAGTGAAACAAACTGGGCTAATCCTGAGTGCGAGATGTTATGATGTTGTTTCATATTTTGGGTTAGGATAAACAAGTGAGGGGGCATCTTCTGCTTGATGGTCTAGAGTCAATTGCTTGGGACAATATGTGTTACAAAGATATGTAATAATGACATATCTTTCAAGACCATCTTGATGTATGGACTAATACTCCCACCTAAAGATTACTCAATTCTCTAGTGTTGTAATTTGTCCATTAACTACTTATTAGGTCACAGACTCCATGAATATGCATGTGAATGCAAATGATTTCTGTTCTATGGAAAAGATAACTCCAAAATAATTATTAACCACTTTGTGTTAAACTTCACAAATGGGCGCCTGGGTGGCTCAGTGGGTTAAAGCCTCTGCCTTCAGCTCAGGTCATGATCCCAGAGTCCTGGGATCCAGCCCTGCATAGGGCTCTCTTCTCTGCAGGGAGCCTGCTTCCTCTTCTTTCTCTCTGCTTGGTTCTCTGCCTACTTGTGATCTCTGTCTGTCAAATAAATAACTAAAATCTCAAAAAAAAAAAAAAAAAAACCCTTCACAAACTTACATCAGCATGCCTTTCCCAAATTATATAAATATCTTCTGTTCCAATGGACTTTACGCTATGTTTACCATCTTTCTGGTTCCCTCATTAATGAAATTAAAAAAAAAAAATCTTTGTCTCCTGTTAATTTTATATGTTTATTGGAGTTGTGTTTTAACTCTTTTGAAGTTATACTTCAACAATGTTTTAAGCTCCAGGCATCTATGGTTCCTATACACTCCAGCATGACATTTTGGTAAAATGTGCTACTCATTTCTAGCAAGTTAGCTGAATAAAAGAAGGAGCTATTATTTATACTATTTAGTGATAAAATTCTGCTTTGGAAACAGCTTTTCTTTTTTTTTTTCTTTGTGAGGTGGGTGGAAGGAGCTTAATTGCCTCTGCTGTGTTGAAACATTAGCCTCTTTTTTTTTAATTTTTATTTTTATTTAAACATATAATGTAACCCCACCACCCTCTCCCAACCTCCCTCCCCCTCACCCCCCTCAGTTTGTTTTATGACATTAAGAGTCTCTTTTGTTTTGTCTCCCTCCTGATCCCATCTTGTTTCATCTGTTCTTTCTTTAGACTCTTTAACATAATCCCTGGCCCAAAAGAGAGATGCACCCATGAAACACTGAAATTATTGCTCTGTCAGTTCCTTGGTAATTGAATGCTGGCAAGGCATGAAATCTCTCTGTCACAACATTTTTATTTGTAAAGAAAATAAAAGATCTTCCAGCAATTTACCTTACAGATTTGTGAAAAATTCTATTAAATGAAACATACATCTTTAAGTTAACATGAAACATACATCTTTAAATTAACACAAGATAGATAGTAAAAATTTAATAAGATTTAGTTCTCCTTCCTTCACAGGAACATTTACTCCATTCATTTCTTTTGTCCTCACTAAAATTCCCTTGTTCATTTGCTAATAAAATTTTATCCTATTATATCTGAATATTTTATTAAACAAAGAACTGAAAAATCAACTTTTGAATAAATTAGAGGTATATATAACACCAATGAATATTTCATAAGAAAATGTAATATTCACCTTCTAAATGAAAAACACAAAATTAATTGTCAAGAAAATGTTCTTTTTATTTCAGACTTTTAATATTACATGTAATGTGTTTTTCTTGACACAAACAGAGTGGAATATGCAAGTTATAATCTGGCGAAGAATACTCAAAAGAATACAATAACATTAACAGAAAGATATAATTGGTCATGTAATTTACTTAGAAAAGGAATCTTATTAACCTCTAAATGATACCAATTTTCAAGACTTTGAAACAGTACACACCTATCTCTGAGTATACCACTGCAACCATGTTTTCTTGAATCTATTGTCCTCTAAAAAAACATACAAAAGAAGAAGTTACCTTTGTGCAGTGGAATGGCAATCAGTTAAAATGTGTTGTTTTTGTTGCAGTTGAGGTTGACCTTGTCACACACTAAAATAAATCTTATATGAGCCAACTAAAACTTCAATATATTTCTAAATTGGAGGTAGCTTTATTTTTTTTTTAAAGATTTTATTTATTTATTTGATAGACGGAGATCACAAGCAGGCAGAGAGGCAGGCAGAGAGAGAGGAGGAAGCAGGCCCCATGCAGTGCAAAGAGCCCGATGCGGGGCTCGATCCCAGGACACTGGGATCATGATCTGAGCTGAAGGCAGAGGCTTTAACCCACTGAGCCACCCAGGCGCCCCTGGAGGTAGCTTTATATGAGAGGAATTAGGATACAATAAATCAAGAATAAATTGAAACTTAAAGGAAATGCCTAAGTTCCCACTTAAATAATATGCTGAAATCCTTTATACAATTTGCTTTAATTACCAAGTTTATTCAGGTAGAAGTTCAAATTTGAAACTATACTTCTTAAATGAATAATTAATATAAACTTTTTTTTAATTATTGGAGTTGTCTAGTCAAAACAGTGCGGTAATTGTGATTCCTAAGCAGGCTGTGAGGTACTTTGAATAATATTTATGTCGTTAAATAAATGAAACAACAAAGCATCAAGTATCAAATTACTGTTGTGGGTCACATGTGGGTCATTCTTTGATTGATAGAAGAAAAGGTTATGAATTAGTGGACCAAAATATTGATGAGGAAGTTCACACTTTGGCCTTGGAGAATTAAGAGGAACAGAATAATTCTAAACAGTATGCAGAAACTTCAGTTAGAAGGACATTTTATAAAGGCAGAAATGGACAAATAATATTCAGGAAACATAGAATCAACCAACTCCATTGCCATAGTGGCTCTTAGTAGAAGATAACAGTGGGGAATGAAATTTTCTTAACTCTAAATCAATACTGAAAAATGCCTGGGTGCATCTGATAATATTAATTTGGTCTGTAAGGAATTCATTTGTTTAAGTTTTGCTTATTTGTTTGTTATTGAGCAAATATGTTACAGAAAGGCAAGATGGGGAAAGACAAGATGACATTTTGTGTTAGATTCCTGTTAATATAACAGGTACAGATTACAAGTGAAGGTCTGTCTCGTTCACAAATGCACATGAAGCTATGTTCTGTCAACAAATCAGGAAACAAGTAGAAACAAAATAGGACTCAAAAACTTGGGTCCTAGTGACTATTGTGTAGTACTATTAGTGCTATATAGTACCTAGTACTTTTGGTAAAAATGGAAGACTTTTGTGAGTTGGTTTCTTGTTGGAACTAAAATATGGTTTATATATTTATAAATGTTTATTTATATTTACATACTTATGTTGACTTTGAAGTCATCCTATAGAATATGTTCAATAGGACATCCTATAGAAAACATGTGTTGGGGCACCTAGGTGGCTCAGCCATTAAGTGTCTGCCATCAGCTCAGGTCATGATCTCAGGGTCCTGGAATTGAGCCCTGCATTGGGCTCTCTGCTTGGCGGGAAGCCTGCTTTCCCCTGTCCCACTCCCCCTGTTTGTGTTCCCTCTCTCACTGTGTCTGTCAAATAAATAAATAAAATCTTAAAAAAAAGAAAACATGTAGTTTGAAGACACGAGATTTATTGTTCATATTTATGAAAATTTAACCAAGTGTAAAATGATTCATACGTTTAATCACTGTTACTTGCTGTCTTGGAGATCCTTCAAGTTTCCAGTTACAGTTATGGTTTCGAGATTGCTATAATTGAGTTTCAGTTTTATCTTAAGAAATCTACTTATATCATCTTTTATACTTGCAATGCGAAAGGTATCGATATCCCGGTGTTATGACAAGAAAGGCTCAAAGAAGGTAGATAACTTCAAGGGCTGAGCTGAGCTGGAGCTTCCTCAGCTGCTAGGTGTCATAGAAACTGGTTGACAGAACAAGCCAAAATGACAGTAACATGCAAGTCTTCAGTCACTTAGTGCAAAAATATAAGCAAGAGCCTAAATTAAATAAGATGCCAAATCTCTCACTGTTCCATTTTTCTCCGTGAAATGGCACCAGTCAAGGGTCAAATGGACCAGTGTAGACATGGTGAATTGCTAGCCAAAATGAAGTAATTGCCTCACTCCCGAGAGAAGCTGAACAAAAGGATCCTGCAGTTTTATGGACTTGGGTGGAGGAGGGGAGGGATGGGTAAGGGCTAGGAGTGGCAAAGTACTAAATACTGAGTCCAGAGTAGAAAAAATGTCTTCCAGTGCCTGCCCCCACCCTTTTTCCCATAATGAGGTCTCAGCAGAGGTGCCTGTCAGAGGTGCTTCTGAGGGAGGTTCCTGATGCAGTTACCTAATGGAGGTGCTTGAGACTACTAATAAAGATAAGAGAACGGCTGGCCAAGTTCTTGACTGTAACTTTCTATAGAGATGGCAGTGCCTGCGCTGTGCTCCAAGTCTGGTGTGGGAAAAGCAGCTTTCCCTTGCAAGTTCTGCCAGACAGAACCTTTGCTACTGCCTGTGGTCAGACCTGAAAGATCACACATAAATTTCTGACCAGGAAACAGACTCCTCAATAATTTGGGCATAAACTGATTCAACCCAAAACTTATACCTTAGTTTGAAAAACAAAACAAAACAAAACAAAACACATTTTCTTCTACTTAAGGTTGTTCTCATCGAAAACATTTTTAGTAAGTTACCTATATTATGATTTCCTATAATCTCTTGTAACTTTACTATTCCTTACTAATAAAATATAAGTTTGCAAATGTTTACTACAACTTGGGATAGAAAACAGAGCTGGAGTAGAGATGTAGATGGCAGTCCCATAAGCCATGTGAAAATGATGAAAGGAGGAAGAAATTCCTTGTGTGAGACCTATGTTAGACATCCATAGGGTTCTGCTAACTGGATGTACTCTAAAAAATTACTGATCTATAGAAATAAAACAAACCTAGATTTTACTAATGATTCATTGAGATCATGTCTTTCTACTTTGTCTAACACATATTATATATATGCTGCCTTAGCTCCCTCACTATATTCCAAGGTTTTTCCTCATTGGCAGTGCTTCTCAGTTAAAATATTGTTTACCATACAATAACCAAAGTGATACCTTCATTGGAAGTTCTTGATAAATACTATTGAGTTGATTATACTAAGCAATCGATAAGATACAGAGCTTTATTGGTCCTTGAGACCAGGGACTTTTTTTTTTTTTTTTTTTTGGTACACCCAGGTAGCAGAATAATATGTCTGTCCATTATTAGTCTGAATCTTGACATCAGAAATGAGTAAGTGACAAATTGTAATTGAGGACTTAAGATTGGCACAGCCAACCTGATAGGAGTTTCAAAGGAATAAATTACTAATTAAAAATGAAGGTTTCAGATTGAGATGCATTATAAAATTAAAACTTAGATTTCATTGGGATTTAATGTTACCCTTAATGGACTAAAGTGATTTTCAATGTCCTTTTTGGCATCTCTTTGCATATTAAAAGTAATATGGCTGTCATTCGTCTTTGGCTAATCTGAGGAAGTAAAATGATTATACTTTGAAATTATGTTTTATATAGTAATTTTTCTTTAAGCATAATTTAAAAACTGGAGCTGCCAATTCTGTGTTTCCTTTAAGCAGATTTTATAATTGTTATCATGTTTCTGATTGGAGTATGACATTTCCACCATAAGAAAGCCTTATGACTCATCAGGGCATATTGATATTTTAGGTTCAATTTGTTGTGTTTTTGCAACAATTTCCTACAACTAAAATATTCTCCATAATTCAAAACATAGAGATTACAGATTTTTAGATCCAATCAGTAAAATAAAAACATGTTAGGGGAATCAACATTTTTTGAGTGCCTATCACATGATAGACACAGTGCTAAAAAAAAGTGTTATACTAAATTGGTTCATTCAATCATGATATCCAATCATGATATTCAAATTCAGTAAGGAAAGGTGCTCCCCAATTAATGTATGAGGAACTGAGGCAAAGACACTGATTTAACCAAAATCATTCAAAGGAAGCTAGAAGTAAAGCCAGAATTAAGAACCAGACTTGGTGTTTGCTTGGCAGTGGATAAAACTAAGTTGGAATGGCATAGAGATTAGCAAGTCCTCGGTGCAAGAATGACACACAGGGGGGGAGGAGTCAAGATGGTGGAGAAGTAGCAGGCTCAGACGACATCAGGCAGCAGGAAATCAGCTAGATAGCCTATCAAACCATTCCGAACACCTACGAATCCAACAGGAGATTGAAAAGAAGAAAAACAACAATTCTAGAAACAGAAAATCAACCACTTTCTAAAAGGTAGGACCAGCGGAGAAGTGAATCCAACGCGACGGGAAAAGAGACCCCAGGGGGAGGGGCCGGCTCCCAGTAAGTGGCGGAGCACAAAATCAGGACCTTTAAAAGTCTGCTCCAGGGAGGGACACCACTCCAGAGGCTAAACTGGGGTGAAGACCTCGCGGGGACAGCGTGGACTCAGGTCCCACAGGGTCACAGAAAGATCGGGGGTATCTGACTGTCGCAGAGCTCACAGATATTAGAGCAGGGAAACCGGCTGCGGAGACAGAGCCGAGGTTTCCTAGAGCTGTGGTCTGTGACACGGTCCGGTGATCTGTGACACGGGCCGGTGCTCTGTGCGAGGGGTCCCCACAAGATCCGGGGAGACTCTCACCCGGGAGAGCTCAGGGATCTATGGGGTTCGGAGACTCCAGGAGGGACTCTGCCAGAGACAGAGATGCTTGGTCACAGGCTGGGTGAGCTCGGAGCACTCCCAGAAGCCAGTGAGACGGGACTGCTTACGCACGATTTTCTCCCAGCGCGGTCTTCGGGCGCAGTCTCCGAGCGCAAACGGAGGCTGGGGATATGGGAGTGATTAAACGCTTTTCTCTGAAGGTGCACTGAAGACTGGGGCCTCTAGCTCTTGGCTCCTCTGAACCGGAGATTGGGAGGCCGCCATTTTCATTCCCGTCCTCCGGAACTCTATGGAAAGCGTTCAGGGAACAAAAGCTCCCGAAAGCGAACCTGAGAAGGTTACTTAGCCCGGACCCTGGTAAGGGCGGTGCAATTCCGCCTGGGGCAGAGACACTTGAGAATCACTAAAAAAGGCCCCTCCCCCAGAAGAACAAAGAAATCCAGCCAAGACCAAGTTCACTTAACAAGGAGAACAGCGGATTCTTATCTGGACAAAATGACAAGGTGGAAAAACTCACCACAAAAAAAAGAACAGGAGGCAGGACCGAAGGCTAGGGACCTAATAAATATGGACATTGGTAATATGTCAGATCTGGAATTCAGGACGACGATTCTCAAGGTTCCGGCCAGTCTCGAAAAAGACATGGAAGATATTAGAGAAACCCTGTCAGGAGAAATAAAAGCCCTTTCTGGAGAAATAAAAGAACTAAAGTCTAATCAAGTTGAAATAAAAAAAGCTATTAATGAGGTGCAATAAAAAATGGAGGCTCTTACTGCTAGGATAAATGAAGCAGAAGACAGAATTAGTGATATAGAAGGCCAAATGACAGAGAATAAAGAAGCTGAGCAAAAGAGAGACAAACAACTACTGGACCACGAGGGGAGAATTCGAGAGATAAGTGATGCCATACGACGAAACAACATTAGAATAATTGGGATTCCAGAAGAAGAAGAAAGAGAAATAGGAGCAGAAGGTATACTGGAGAGGATTATTGTAGAGAATTTCCCTAATATGTCAAGGGGAACAAGCATCAAAATCCAGGAGGTGCAGAGAACACCCCTCAAAATCAATAGGAATCGGTCCACACCCTGCCATCTAATAGTAAAATTTACAAGTCTTAGCGATAAAGAGAAAATCCTGAAAGCAGCCCGGGACAAGAAGTCTGTAACATACAATGGTAAAAATATTAGATTGGCAGCAGACTTATCCACAGAGACCTGGCAGGCCAGAAAGAACTGGCATGATATACTCAGAGCACTAAACGAGAAAAACATGCAGCCAAGAATACTTTATCCAGCTTGGTTATCATTGAAAATAGAAGGAGAGATAAAAAGCTTCCAGGACAAACAAAAACTGAAAGAATTTGTAAACACCAAACCAGCTCTACAGGAAATATTGAAAGGGGTCCTCTAAGCAAAGAGAGACCCTAAAAGTATTATCAGAAAAGAACAGAGACAATATACAGTAACAATCACCTTACAGGCAATACAATGGCATTAAATTCATATCTCTCAATAGTTACCCTGAACGTAAATGGGCTATATGCCCCAATCAAAAGACACAGGGTTTCAGAATGGATAAAAAAAACAAAACCCATCCATATGCTGCCTACAAGAAACTCATTTTAGACCTGAAGACACCTCCAGATTGAAAGTGAGGGGGTGGAAAACAATTTACCATGCTAATGGACATCAGAAGAAAGCTGGGGTGGCAATCCTTATATCAGATCAATTAGATTTTAAGCCAAAGACTATAATAAGAGATGAGGAAGGACACTATATCATACTCAAAGGGTCTGCCCAACAAGAAGATCTAACAATTTTAAATATCTATGCCCCTAACATGGGAGCAGCCAACTATATAAACCAATTAATAACAAAATCAAAGAAACACATTGACAAGAATACAGTCATAGTTGGAGACTTTAACACACCCCTCACTGAAATGGACAGATCATCCAAGCAAAAGATCAACAAGGAAATAAAGGTCTTCAATGACACACTGGAGCAGATGGACATCACAGATATATTCAGAACATTCCATCCCCAAGCAACAGAATACACATTCTTCTCTCGTGCCCATGGAACATTCTCCAGAATAGATCACATCCTGGGTCATAAATCAGGTCTCAACCGGTATCAAAAGATTGGTATCATTCCCTGCATATTTTCAGACCACAATGCTCTGAAGCTAGAACCCAATCACAAGAGGAAATTTGGAAAGAGCACTAATACATGGAGACTCAACAGCATCCTTCTAAAGAATGAATGGGTCAAGGGGGAAATTAAAGAAGAATTGAAAAAAACCATGGAAAGAAATGATAATGAAAACACAACGGTCCAAAATCTGTGGGACACAGCAAAGGCAGTCCTGAGGGGAAATATATAGCGATACAAGCCTATCTCAAGAAACAGGAAAGGTCTCAAATACACAACCTAACCCTACACCTAAAGGAGCTCAAGAAAGAACAACTAAGAAAGCCTAAACCCAGCAGGAGAAGAGAAATAATAAAGATCAAAGCAGAAATCAATGAAATAGAAACCAAAAAAAGCAATAGAACAAATCAATGAAACTAGGAGCTGGTTCTTTGAAAATATTAATAAGATTGATAAACCCCTGGCCAGACTTATCCAAAAGAAAAGAGAAAGGACCCAAATAAATAAAATCATGAATGAAAGAGGAGAGATCACAACCAACACCAAAGAAATAAAAACCATCATAAGTACATATTATGAGCACCTCTACGCCAACAAATTTGACAATCTGGAAGAAATGGATGCTTTCCTAGAGACATATAAACTGCCAAAACTGAACCAGGAAGAAATAGAAAACCTGAATAAGCCCATCACCAGTAAGGAGATTGAAACAGTCATCAGAAATCTCCAAACAAACAAAAGCCCAGGGCCAGATGGCTTCCCAGGGGAATTCTACCAAACATTTAAAGAAGAATTACTTCCTATTCTCCTGAAACTGTTCCAAAAAATAGAAATGGAAGGAAAACTTCCAAACTCATTTTATGAGGCCAGCATCACCTTGATCCCCAAACCAGACAAGGATCCCATCAAAAAAGAGAATTACAAACCAATATCCTTGATGAACACAGATGCGAAAATTCTCACCAAAATACTAGCCAATAGGATCCAACAGT
>ML110780.1:0-26648 GCA_003697995.1 Taxidea taxus jeffersonii
AGGATGCAGAGAAAAGGGAACCCTCCTACACTGTTGGTGGGAGTGCAAGGTGGTGCAGCCACTCTGGAAAACAGTATGGAGGTTCCTCAGAAAGTCGAAAATAGAGCTATCCTATGACCCAGCAATTGCCCTAATAAATAGTGAGTATTTACCCTAAAGACACAAATGTAGTGATCTGAACGGGCACATGCACCTGAATGTTTATAGCAGCAATGTCCACAATAGCCAAACTATGGAAGGAACCTAGATGTCCATCAACAGGATAAATGGATAAAGAAGATGTAATATAATGGAATGCTATACAGCCATCAAAAGAAATGAGATTTTGCCTTTTGCAATGACGTGGATGGAACTAGAGGGTATTATGCTTAGCAAAATAAGTCAATCAGAGAAAGACAATTATCATATGATCTCCATGATATGAGGATTTTGAGAGGCAAAGTGGGGGGTTTGAGAGGTAGGGAAGGAAAAAATGAAACAAGATGGGATCGGGAGGGAGACAAACCATAAAAGACACTTAATCTCACAAGGCAAACTGAGGGTTGCTGGGGGGAGGGAGTTATGGAGAGGATGGTTGGGTTATGGACATTAAGGAGGGTATGTGCTATGGTGAGTGCTGTGAAGTGTTTAAGCCTGATGATTCAGAGACCTGTACCCATGGGGGCAAATAATACATTATATGTTAATATAAGAAATACAAAAAAATTGTATAGGCTATAATATACAAACATGCTATCACATTTCTAAATATATATGTATATATAATATGCTATTATACCATAATAACAGAAACTCTCTTAATTTACTATAGAACACATTCAGTTTACTCAAATGTAGGTACTTATGGAGTGAAAGTTGGCAACATTTTAATAGAAAATAGCCAAACTTTGTAGTTTGTGGAATAAATGTTGAGAAGAAACTGTTTCTTGTTGTACATACGTAGAGAATTTGGGTTGCTAGATTATCCTTAGTTATATTGGAATTGGTCCATGGCATAGGCTAACCATGATGCTCTCTAGCAAAATGTGTCCTGGGAGGCTTAATGAGCACAAATGGTCAGGACTTCAGCTTTATGTCTCATTCAATAATGTCTCTTGTCTCTCAAGAAACTAAAATGAAGAGTGAGTCATAAAGAAATCAATAGTGTTATATTCAAACAAGGCTATTTAGACCAAAACACATTCCATTTTCTCATTAACCATGGAGCCAAAGCAGGGAGGGGAAAGAATTTGCATTTGTTTGAAATTGCACACGGATGGAATTTTTGCTTCCCACTGCCTGGTGAAGGCTCCAAAGTGCACACAATTAAGTGTATTTTATTAAAACTAACTTTAAAAATGGATGCTGTTTCCTCTCATTTACTTAATAATTGATTAATTATAGCCTGCTTTACTTCTCTTAGGGACATTTTTCAGATTTATTTGTCCATTACATTTTTGAAGTTTCATTGGCTTTGAGATTGTATTTTAAAAGATTAGAGGAAATTTATTTCCTCAATTTTTTAAAGCCTTTAGTTAGGAGATATCAATGTATTGTTGCTCATGTTTTATCCTTTCCAATGCAAAACAGAAGTCTTACAATGGGAAAGGCAAGATGGTTGTTTCTATTTCTTCTTGACACCTTAGGACATACTCTGGTGTTAAACAATGCAAATATGAGTCACATATATAACTTACAATGTTCCAGTAGCCACATTAAAAAGTATAAAATAAACAGGTGAAATTAATTTAGTGCTGTATATTTAGTGTTTAACTCAGTGTATCTAAAATGATACCATTTTGACATGCACTCAATATTAAATAACATTAGTGAGATATTTTACATTTTTTAGCAAAATATATTTGAAATCTGGTGTGTACTTTACACCTACAGCACACCTACATTTGTACTAGCCTCATTTCAAGTGTTCAAAGTAGTTACCATGTAGACATTGTGACTCTACTTGATCTAACATGATAATGATACATATCCCTTTGGAAGTTGTCGCCTCAGGTTTCATCATCATCCAAATTTTAAAATCTCTTGAACATTTCCTTCTCCCACTATCACTAACACGACCAAAACAAATACCATTTTATTTCAAATGTCTGCAAATTGTACAGGATGTGGTAGGTTTATGATCAGTGCTCAGAGAGCAATTGGCATTTGAGTTAAACCACATGAAGATAACAACAGGTGATTACCCATTTTAACAGCTGCTCAGTGGTGTTAATTGCTGGCTGTAGACCACAAACTGAGCAATTTTCTCTGTATTGTACAAACAGAACAAAGCAAAATAGAAGTTAAAAGAAAAAGTATTATTCTTATTATAATAATGTTTAGTACTTGGTAATATAATGTATTCTCATAATCTATGTTATTTATGAATTTGACAAGGAACAGGTATGAAAAGAAATGATAATATATATAATTGCTTATATTTTCAAATAATAAATATTTGAAATATTTATACATGCATACAATTAGAAGTGTTCTAAACATTTTGTAAGTTTATAAAACTGTCAATGGATGGAATTCTTGATGTTTAAATTAATTAGAAGGAGATGTGGTTAAGTGTTGAAGGAAGCTGGAAAACATAAAGCATGGTTAAACTAGTTCTATTAAAAACCATCCAAAAGAAATGGAATTTATTAGATCATTACACTAAGCTGACTGAGCTAAGTTGTATCAATTTTACTAACATTTCAGCTTTTTAGTTTCTAAAATGATGGCTACAAAAATATTCCATTTCCATTAATGAGACAGTAAAATAATAAACTGATCACATGGAGAAATTAAAAGTGCTTTATTATTTAAAATAGTAAATATAATCATTATGACTTATGAGTATGTACTGTTTAAATAAAGATATGGATTTGATATAGAATATTTCATGGCCTAGTTTAGGATGTAAATTGGTGCTATTTTAACAAAAGCTACTTCCATACAGAATTCCCTTAATTTTTTTTCTTTTTTTTTTTTTTTTACTTTATTTAAGCTTTATTTAAACATATGATGTAACCCCACCACCCTCACCCAACCCCTCTTCCCCCCACCTCCCTCAGTTTGTTTTATGACATTAAGAGTCTCTTTTGGTTTTTCTCCCTCCCGATCCCATCTTCTTTCATTTTAACTTTTCCTACCACCTTAACTCCCACCCCCGTTGCATCTCCAATTCCCTTAATTTTTTATGCTGTATAATCATCCATTGATATTTCAGCTTTAGGATATGAGTTTTTAGGCCTGTATTGTACCATGTACTTTCAGAAGGAGCTAGACAGGTTGTGACATTTGCCGCCTGATACCTGCTGGAACTTCGTTTTTCTGCCAGGTCATTACCTAATGGTAACTGGGTTATTAACTATTTATCTAGATGGATTCAATATTTCCCTTGACTTGACTAAATTTTATACAGGTATCTTCCCTTCCATAGGTCACTTCCCCTCCTTTACTTAGAACACTTACTTTAGAATACTTGCAATTATAAATTCTTTCTATGCCCCTTTGAGATGTAAATATTCTCTCAACCTCCTGCCAGTTTTACCATATAAACGCATTTTCCTCAATGACTTAGGAGGTATTTTGAGATAGTTATCAAAAAAGATAGGGTCTTTTATGTCATTTTCAATGAGATTATAAATGCCTAATTTTGATAAACACCAATTAACAAAGGCAGATGGCCTAATTATATTGACTAACCTCTCCCATAATGTCCTCCAGTACCTACCCAGCAATTCATACACTTTTAAACTCTTCTACCTTCTGTTTCAATGGAGTTAGAGTTGAGTTCACTCTTTCTCTCCAATTGCAATAGTCTTAATTCCTAGTATAATGGTCTTGTATAAAATCTTCCTTCCTGTTTAACTCTATTCTGCTTAATTCTATCTGGAAATTTTTTTTCTTTGACACTATCAAAAGCCCCACATCTGGAAATAGAGAGAGAGACCCTGGAAATTTACTTTGTCTAATTAAGCCTTGCACTGACGATATTCTAGAATCATTGTACTTAATCTAGTATTATACATCTTTCAAAAATGTTTTATTTGTATGGGATTATAGGAGCATGGAGTATGGTATGTAAAGAAATGTCAGATCGTTGCCATGGTTACTTCAAGGATATGGAGGTGTTGAAAGGAAAAGAGGGTAAAGCTTAATTCCTTTATGCCATCCTTTGTATTTTTTATATCCTAAAATTTGTATTTGTTACTCTTGTAAGTAAACACACGTGCACACATAAAAGCAAACCTCTCAAAAATAAGAAAATGATCTGCCCAAAAATATCTTTGTGGATAGTAATTTGTAAGACAAAATGATGGTTATTCATAAATAACAGATTTTAAAGTGAATTTAAAAAACATTTTGAAGGTCTGAAGTGTTAGGAAAATATTCAACCCAGACATCTCTACAAAGGTGAAGGGGCCAAAAATATTGTTGGATGAATATTAAGCTAAAAGACTGCAAAGACAAAAAGAAACCTCACCTTTTTATATAAGCAAGCAGATTCAATGCACTGCATATATTTTAAATGCTCTCAAGATAAACAATAACTCCTTTTCTCAAGAGGACTTGATACCATTAATTGTCACAGGTAGTTTATCCTAAATTCACTTGGTAACTGAGTTGGCCATTTATGGTAGTTAATTGTTTTTTTCAAAGGATAAATAAACTTCCTATACTCATGACAGGAAGTAGTTTTGCAACATGGAGCTGAGAGCTTGCTGAAGCTAGGCTCCTATCCTTACACAGAAAATGAAAAATAGAGTCATTATCTTTCTTAGATGTTAAATTTCCAAAGCGATGATTCCCAGGTCCTTCAGAAATACATCCCTGCTCATAAGGCTGGCAAAAAGCTTATTTAGCTTCTAAGAGGATTTACATATATTTCAAAGTGACACAGAAATAACTTACAGCTTTTCTAAAAGAAAATTCTCAAAGTAAAGGGAGAACAAGGGAAAGTTCCTTTCCTTATTTTGCCAGGGAAAATTAAGTCTCTTATGTTTAACTTGTATTTGCTCTTATAGTATCACTATTCTCCTTACAATAAACAAGCAAAAAAGCAAAGAAGGAGGCAAAAATAACAACAACAACTCTACCAGAAATCTTGAGTGTCATCTACGTAGAAATCGAAGGCATACCATTTGAATGGAATTATCCTGACCTAGCTGACCTGTGAGTATCCATATGACTGAATGCTTATGTCCACCTCAAATTCAGATGTTGAGGCCCTAACTTCCAAAGGAATGGCATTAAGAAGGAGGTCCTTTGGGAAGTAATTAGATCATAAAGATGGAACCCTCATGAATGGTCTTCATGCCCTTATAAGAACAGAAACTATAAAGCTCATTTTCTTTCTCTCTCTTTCACTCTTTCTCTCTCACTTTCACATAAAGATGCAATGAGAAAGTGGCAATCTGCAAACCAGAAAGAGAGCCTGTACTCAACTGGCTATGTTGGCACCGTGATCATGAAACTTCCCAACCTCTAGAAGAATGAAAAGTAAATTTTTATTGCTTAAACCACATAATCCATGGTGTTTTTGTTATCATAGCCCAAACTGACTAAGATGATCAAGTTGGAGGTTTTCAGTTGCCTAGAGCACAGTTCATGAGACATGACTACACTAACCCATACATTCTTGGTTTAAGTAATATACTTTTCTTTTTCCTCTATTTATTCTATAATATTTGTTGAAGCAATTTCTAAAAATAATAACTTATAATCAAACATTGTTAACATTTCTGTTGTATTTTCCAGTAGTATTTTGCATTTATACATTTTAATAAACCCTAAATTATAGTTTATATATATTTTTGTTAGGCTTTTAAGTGCAATGTTCTATATATTTAAATGTGTGCAGTTAACTTTAATTTTTTTTCCATATAGACAATGATCATATTATCTAAGCTAAACTCTAAAAGCTCTAATATCTCTACTCTATACTCTAGGGGCTGCTAATTCCCTTTTTTTAAAATCAGTAATTCTCACTCCAGGAAGAGTTGGCATTTTATCAGCAATACCACACTACAGAAGCTGCTACAATGAGTAATCTAGCTATCTGTATGCCCCATCTGCACCAGCTGCTTTATAAAATATATGTTAGAACAGAGTGTTTATTGGTGAAATGACTTAATTAGCAAAATGAATATTAGAAATGGTATCGAAGATAGAAAGGATTATCTGGAATATTGTAGAGACACTTCCTCATCTGTGCATCAGTATGGTATAAAAATTTAGGAAGCACCTTGACGGGTAATTTTAGAAAGGTTACCTAGGCTCGATTTCTAAATGGTTAATATGCTGCTTCTTGTTCTGAAAATGCCTAGTTACATGACCTTGATAGATGATTAGATGAATGCTGTAGCTAGAATATGGCCCTATTTGCCTTAGGTGAACCTTTAATAGAGGATGTTTTGAGAACTCCGAAAAAGGCCGAAAAATTATAGGAAGGTTTTTTTTTTAAATTAAAACTTGTTTAAGGGGCACCTGGATGGCTCAGTGGGTTAAAGCCTCTGCCTTCAGATCAGTTCATGATCCCTGGGTCCTGGGATGGAGCCCCGAATCAGGCTCTCTGCTCAGTGGGGAGCCTGCTTCCCTTCCTCTCTCTCTGCCCACCTCTCTGCCTATTTGTGATCTCTGTCTGTCAAATAAATAAATAAATAAAAATCTTAAAAAAAAAAAAAACTTGTTTAAAATAAGTCAGCATGTATAGCAAAAAGGGTCAAAGACTTGCTTTCAATCAACTGATAGGCATATGAGTGAGAAACAATGTAACAAAGAACATCTTCGTTCATGTCTTTGAATTCCCAACTATTTCATTGTGATATAATGTCAGAAGTCATATTACTTCTTCAAAATGTGATTGTAGCTTTTTATACAGTGGCAAATTGTTTTCCAGAAAATATGTGCTAGCTTATAATCCCTCTACTTCTCTGAAAGCTGGAAAGTTACCTCAGCTTTCTCATGTTTTATTTTGAATGTGATGGGAAAGGAAAAAAAAAGACAAACCTCCCCACATTTCAGGACAAACGGTCTTCAACCATTTCTTTCCCTTATTTCTGCTCTCCATACCTACTGCACACATACACTTGGATAAGCAGTAATCTATGGGAAAGGAGGGGATTATGGGGGCATCATTTTAATCACTAGAATGATCAAGGAATAAATTTTTATTTCTTCACTTAAGAAAAACCCAAACAAACATCTAGGATATTTTTACCTATCTGGAAAGGGCAATAACAAGAGGAAAATATCAGGGTATTAAATGTACAGAAGCCAAGTTATCACTCATCCCTGAAGGAAGTAATAAACAGAGCACACACACACAAAAAAAAAAAAAAAAAAGAAAGAAAGAAAGAAAGAAAGAAACAACACTAAAGAGAATAGACTGCACCAAAAAGTGGGTACTTACCCTAAATTGGAAGATTTGGAAAAGATATCCATACATGTTTTATGAATGATATTGTAGACTATACTCCTTCAAAAACTTATGATTATAAAACTTATGATTTTATAGCCAACAAAATATTAATTTTTAATATTATTTGTGATCTTGGCTGATTGGGGAGAGAGGAAACCAATGAGAGAACTCACCAGAGATGAGGTTGTTTCTGTGTGTGTGTGTATGTTATCTGTGCTGATTTAGGGTTGGGTCCTGTAATGAGGAAAATGTGTCCCCTCTGTGAATTATCCCTCTGGTTATGCTTTCTCTGGTATGACTACTGAATTTTGTGATGATGTCCATAAATGTTTAATGCAGAATTGAGGATGGAAACTGAGTATAAAGCATAGAACTTAATTCCTTCTATATCCTTTGTAGTTTTTTTTAGATTTATATTTATATTTGTTAATCTTATAGCTAAAAAAAGTAAACCAGAAGATCTTAAGCCAGAAACTGAATAGTAATTAAAATAATTATACAAATGCATAAAAAGTAGGATATAAGTAGAATAATTGAATAAATGAAAATTTTTAATAATTTTTAACTGGGTTTACATTTTTTGTGATAAATATCTAGCACAGGGTATTTAGAAACATTGTGGTGATCAAAATAAAATCACAGCATGAATATCCAAAAATACAATTGATGACTTTTGGCAAGTTGTAATTGTGCTATTTTTTACAAAAGAGTAATTATCAGTTAAGAAAAGTAAAGTCTGAACCAGTGAGGAAAGTAAATATCAATTAATTTTATTAAAAAGCACATAATCAAATAGAGCTTTTCAGCTCCTGGTGTATGAGTTAATAATCAATACATTTATCTGTATGGTAAAAGTTCTTGAGGCCTTCTTATTCTTATGTGTCAAATAAATTGTATTCCTTCAATTTCAGGTTTGCTTTTCTGTTTTTGTTTTTGTTTTGTTTTGTTTTTCTAGCAGGTTTTGTCTCTCATTCTGAAGAGATTGATAGGAACTGAGTAAATAAGTAATAACATTGTATCACCATTTCCCAAGATGCAGTATTGCCAGTTCTTTTTATTCTTGAACTTAATATGTGGTCTGAAAGAGATGTTCAAATGTGCAAATGTTTGCAGAATGAAGACAATAGACAGGGATAAGAGGAGGATCTCATTTATATGTAAATAACTTTGTAAAGAAGTAATAGAGCATGTATTGCTCCTTGTTATAAAAAAATTCAGTACCCTGAAAAATAGTCTTGTTACAAGAAATTAACTTAAGGAAGGGAAAACACAATATCTTAATGGGTGAAACAATTGTCTAGCTATCTGATATGCATGAAAATTTCTTTGAGACCCAAATGCAACCACTTAGACTAACAAAAAGGAATCTGATCAAAGTCTTATCATCTACAGAATATTCAGAGCTATCATCTTTCCTTCAAGCAACTATCAAAATACTGTTAGATGAGTATATTTTATAAGCCAGAACTGAAAACCATGGCATATGTTATCATTTTTATTAGAAAAATATATCTCCAAAATATACTTGCATTAAAACAGAGTGAACATGCTTAAAGACATTTTTTTAAATATATATTTTTATTTACAATGAATATGTCCTTTAGTGAGGAAACTAAAGTAGTTGTAAAACTTTAAAACTTAGGTTTTAAACCTAATGTTAGTTGGAATGAATGGCATATCATTTATCTATATATATCTATGTATAGATATCTGTGAAAAATTTTTACACTGAATCTTTACCCTGATGCGATCACAAAGAAAACCCTGAGCTACATTTTGATCACTGTGCTGAGGAAACTAAGTCATAGAAAAGTAAACAACTAAGGTAATTATATCTTAAAAGAAGGTATCAGAACTCAGTAATTTGAAAATCCTAACATAGCTTAAATAATATTTCTAAAAGATGACATTTCAAATGTCAAGTGAGGAAAGCTAATTATAAAGCATGTGACATTATTGCTTGTTTCCTAAAAAAAAGTTCTTTTTTCACTCATAAGCATTACACATGGACCCCAATAACTTTCATGCCTTTGATGGACTTGCATATGGTGATATCTATAGGAAATTATTCCACTAGAAGAGCCTATCCTATTCCTTGCAAAGATGCATTATCTAGAGAATTTCACAACTTAAATCATAAATACCCTAATAGCTTCCAAACAGACAAACAGAACATTAGGATACCTAAAAATGAACAACCATCAGACTGGTAGTGCTTGTCTCATTGCAATCATGGATACTAGAACAAAATGAATCAATGTCTTTACAATTACGATAGAAAAAAAAAGTGAAACTGTTATCCAATGTTCAAGTTATCCATGAAGTATAAAAGCAAAATAAAGTTTATTTATCTCAAGTTTAATACTAATGGATTTACTAAAAAATTACTGAAGAATGTATACTAACCACAAAGTATTCTCAGAAAGAGGGTAAAATTGGATACATTTGACACAAATATCAAGTAATTGAGTATGATAAAAATTGAAGGAAGCCAGAAAGAAATTAAAAGTGGATACATTAAAGGCCCCTGGGTAGTGCAGTCGATTAAGCAACCAGCTTTTGTTTTCAATTCTAGTAAAGGGCTCAGGGTTCTAAGATCCAGCCCCACCTCAGCCTCTATGCTGAGGTCTGAGTCAGCTTGGCCTTCTCCCTTCCTCTCTCCCCCCTGTCCCATCCCCACCCCCCCTTCTGTGTGTTCTCTCTCAAATAAATACATAAATCTTAAATAAATATATATATATATACTTATACATACATATATGTATATGTATATGTGTGTGTGTGTGTATCATTTTTTTTTAAGTGGGTGCATTTTCGTTGGGGTTACCGATTTTATAACATGGTTTTTTATCTTTCTATTGGTACAGTGAAAATATCTACAGAAGCATATTTAAATAAATTTTTTTGGCTTTACTTTGTAAAAACTACCTGAAGAAATAGTTACAAATGGATATCCCTAATCCTCATTGCAGAGCTGCTTAACTGGATCCCTAAGGTAGGCCTAAGAACCTGCATTTCACTGAGCAGACCAAGATTCAGGTGACTCAGTAAACACTTTGGTTTAGAAATTCTAACATAAAAAATAGGGTTCTTAATTAGCATTGCTGAATAAAATGCAAATAGAAATTCCGATTACATAAAATATTGAAATAATTGACAAAACTTGAGCAACTAAAAAGCCAGAATATGTGAAAGGAGGGATAAGTAATGTCTTCATTTTCATAGTAAGGAGTGATCAGATTTATCATCTGAAGGAGATGAATTGAGAAAGACATATTATTTAAAGATATACAATAAAGTTATATAATATTTACTTTTATGTATTTATTTATTTATTTGACAGAGATCACAAGTAAGCAGAGGGGCAGGCAAGAAAGAGAGAGAAGGGGAAGCCGACTCCCCGCCAAGCAGAGAGCCTGATGCGGAGCTCGATCCCAGAACCCTGGGATCATGACCTGAGATCAAGGCAGAGGCTTTAACCCACTGAGCCACCCAGGCACCCCATATTTACATTTTTAATAGAGATATGTGGTGACCAACAACAGAAAACAAAATGGTAGCTAGTTCTGTAAGAGGTGATGGGTATTGCTGATAAATGAGTAAAAGGTTTACTTTCATTTTATACTTTACAGTCATACTACTTTGATTTAAATTTTTAACTTCAATGTATAATGTAATTTCTGCCTTCTAGAATTTTTACAAATATAAGCACATCTTTCATTTATTTTGTTTTAATCATTCTGTCTCTTCTCTAGCCTTTGGATGGGAATTAATCACTTATGCTCTCACTCTCCATCCGTCATTCTCTTCGTAATTTGCTGTCTGAACTGTATTTTGTTCTGGAGAAATTAAACAAACCAAATATTTAAGAAGGAGTTATAAATCAACACTTAATTTTTTTAAAGAAGATATTAGGACAGTTTTCAACGATGGTGTAACAATTTTCATATGCTTTGTGAAAGATATAACATTAACCTTCTTGTATCTTTGTTTTCTTCTTAATAACTGTTAGGGAGAACCCTTTAGTCCATCCCTGAGAGTTGTTAGCACATCTTTCTATAATGTCTGAAATCCACTAGGGGCCCCTTACTTTTCATTAAAGAATACTAACCCAACTCTTTTTTTTTTTTTCTTTCTTTTTTTAATGAAGACATTTCAAATGCACACCTAGATAAAATAATTTCCTCTATAGGAAGTACTCCACTATGAATTGCCAAAATCCACACTTTGACACTCAGTGAGCTTAACTCACACACAGTATATTCATTCTTCCAAGTGTTTCTCAGATTAAAATAGCAGATGATGATAATCTTGCTTTGAGGGACACCATGAGAAATTGCCTTGTTAAATCAATCCACCTCCACTTTTATGCTCTAATAAGCATATGTGTTGTGCTGTTTCTTATTTATAGTTTGTATTTGTTTTAGAACATTGTGTGTTAGTTGACAGCATCCTTTTAAAGCAGATATCCAAGTGAAATTTCTAATTGTCTTATTACTAACTAATTCTGAGACTTTTCATTTATGTTATTTATTTTTTTTTAAAGATTTTATTTATTTATTTAACAGAAAGAGATCACAAGTAGGCAGAGAGGCAGGCAGAGAGAGAGGAAGGGAAGCAGGCTCCTTGCTAAGCAGAGAGCCCGATGCGGGGCTCGATTCCAGCACCCTGAGATCATGACCTGAGCCGAAGGCGGAGGCTTTAACCCACTGAGCCACCCAGGTGCCCCTTATTCTTTTTTTTTCCCCTTTTTCAAGTTTGTATTTAAGCTCCAGTTAGTTAATATACAGTAAAACATCAGTTTCAGGTGTAGAATCTAGTGATTCGTCATCCAGTGCTCTTCACAATGAAACTTTTTAAAGTACCATGGAATCTGTAACATACATAACTGCCTTGACTTTATAGGGTTTTTTCTTTTTTTAAGGTCTAGTATAACTTATGGCCATTAATTTTGAAAAGATAAAGATTTGTGTTATACAATTTAGGTTAGTTCATGGTTTCATTTTAGATCCATTCCTTGTATTTCTACCTTCACTTTTCCCTATTTTTAATTAATTCTTCTTGGCTGTTGAAAGGAAAAATAATACTTGTTTTGGCATCAGATCTTTTTAAAGCAAGTAATTATCTGTATATCCAGGCTGTAGGCCTAGGGAGAAGCTACTTAACCTATGTAAACATTGGTATCTTCATGTTTACACAAGAGTTATTAGTAGTGTCTAGCTCATAAGATTTTGGAGAGGACTAAATTATAAACAATGTGAATATGGCAGATAGCATATGATCTGGTATGTAGCAGTTATTAGCCACCATTGCTATTGTAACCTTCCTTAAATATTATTCTGGATAAAAAAACCAGTCTACCTATTTAAGTATATTTGTATACATATTTAAATATTTAATATCCACATGTTTATATAGGTGTGTATACATATATATAGTGTGTATATATATGTGTATATACATATATATATATATATATATATATAGTGTGTGTGTGTATATGTATATACATACATATACATAATTTGAACCACAGATATTTTGGCCATTGCATCGTCTCTTTACAATTTTATTTTCTATCGTATTCCCATAAATCCAACACAGCCAGTCTTAAGAGAGAACCTGATAGTGACATCCAGTAGAGAACATATATTCAGGATAATGCTCACAGCTTGCTATAAATACATGCCTATGAACATAACCTGATGCAACCATAAAAAATGTTTGCAGAGAAATACAGGAAGTGAGAGGAATGGAAAATATAAGTATATTCTAATTGGTTTCTAGGAAAATGGAAATGTGTGCATGAAATACTATTAAACTGAAGTCTTATGCATATATGTCAAAATGTATTCCATGTTTTCTTCTGAAGTTCGAGCAGCATTATTTTCTTAGAAATTCCTTTTATTTAAAGTGACTCTTTTCCCCTTACAACTGCATGGGAAATAAAAGTGAAATCACTTTTATTTTGTGAAAATAAAATACATTCTCTTAGAAAGCATGTTCCTACTATTATTTGTTTTAACTAGTTGGTATTATTCCAATTAAAATGGAAAGTCCTCTCCAACCAAACTCCGTTTTCTGCCTTACCACCTTCCTGTGCATTTCTTTTCTCTCTAGTTGCTTTATTTCCTTCCCCTCTTCTCAGCTTTATGTATTTTCTAATGCTTACTAGGGAAATATATATGTGTGCACAGCTGTGCCTTTTAAACTACTTTCTAATCTTTTTTTTTTTTCCCTAATTTTTCCTTTAGTCTTTGGAGAAGAAGATACATAGGCAAAACAAGAAGGGAGGAGTTCCTACCCTTTGTTATTTCTAATCCTGAAATTTTTCCAGTTTATTAATTATATACTTCTGACCAAGATCTGTACTTTCCTTATAAGGAAAAGGAAGAGAATAAGCAAACTGCTTTATCTGCAACATAAGTTCGACAATCAGGGTCTCAAATAAAGAGGGTGCTTTGGGATTCACTCTTATCTATCTTAGTCATACTTCATAAAAGTCATAGTACTCAGCATAGTTGAGACACAATCCATTACCCAGGAAAGATATAGGGGTAATTAACAAGCATCAACTCTATTGTATCTATGATGTATCTCTAATTTCTACAGTCTACTTCCTCATGCCATAAAGTCAATGGCAAAATTCCTAGATTCTAATTCATGTTGTTTAGCCCTGAATTTTTTGATAGAAGCCTGGCACCAACATACTGGCCTACAGACAAATAGCCATGACATAAAATATATTGAGAATTTTTTTTAATGCTGTTTGTTTGTGACTGTGGTTTAGAACTCTAAGCAAGATGACAACAGGCATCATTCTAAAAATTGCTCTTAAAATCATTTTTCTCCTACAAATACATAAGAATGGCTTCTGTTAAAATTAATAAAGAGACATAATTACAAACACTAGCAGCAAAGGTTTGAATTATCTATGTATTTGGGATTTTGAGAGTACACTTCAGATATAGAACTCCAATTCTGATTGAAATTGTGCAATAATGTTTAATAATTTTCATAGACAGTTAAAAGGTAATTTCCATAACAGCTTGAGAAAATGGTATCAAAACAAGACATCTATTTAGCTTCTTTTTCATTTGAAATTTATTTTCATTTAGCATATACTCTATGGCTACTACTACAGACTATGTAAACACTTTCTTCAAATAAGGAAACTAATTAAATTAAAAAAATAATAATTATTCCCTATTTCAAACTTCAGTGATATCCTTGAATAAACCCACATATTAACCTTGATATAAAGATTATTTTACAGTAGTTAATATATGTAGTAACAACACCTTGCTTATTTCAGCTATATGGGGATGAGCCACCTTTTTTTCCCCCCCAAAGATTTTATTTATTTATTTAACAGAGGGAGAGAGACCACAAGTAGGCAGAAAGGCAGGCAGAGAGAGGGGGAAGCAGGCTCCCTGCTGAGCAGAGAGCCCGATGTAGGGCCTGATCCCAGGACCCTGAGGTCATGACCTGAGCCAAAGGCAGAGGCTTAACTGACTGAGCAACCCAGGAGCCCCCAGCCATCTTTTTGAAACTAGATTGGGATGCATGTAAAGGAAGGGTGTAGACAAACTAACAGCTCTACATTTTAACTTAATAGTCAAAAATTATAGCACAAGACAAATAAAAACTAGAGCCTTTATTGCAGAGGTTTGTGTAACCCTGTATATTTCAATCAATCACAATAGAGTCCTTGAAGAATGCCATAGAGAATATCATCTAAAATATTTATAAACATTCATTATTTTCTTTTTACTTTTTTAAAAGCCATCACTGATTATAAAGGTCATGAAGACAGAGAGCATATCTATCTTATTCTTCTGTATATCCCTAATACCTAGAAGAGGACTTGTATGTTTGATTACTAGATAAAATACAGGATGCCTAGGTAAATGTTGCTTTGGGACATACTTATACTAAAATATTAGTAGTAGTTTACCTGAAATTTAAATTTTACCTGGCATTCTGGTAATACCTGGTATTTTAGTTGCTAAATTTTCAGTATTTCATATACACTGAGTAAATAAAAACTAAGCATTTTTAAAAGATTTTCTAATCCCCAAAATATTATAATGAAGAAAGATGTGAATATTTTCATTTTAGAATAATTTCCACTTAAAGTAGTTAATATATGAAGTAATCTGTGCCTATAAAAATAAGCATTAGGCTATACAGTCCAGATAAACACTTTTCCTCTAAAATTAGACATTTAGATTTTCCTATGTATTCTCTAAAATATATTTCCATAATATTTCTAAATAGTTTGTTTGCTTTTTAATTTTTTTTAGATCTATGAATAAAAACAAGACAAACTGAGATAAGAGGCAGCAGAAGCATCACTATTTCCCATTTATTATTTTAGATCTTCTTCCTGATAATTGAATATCTGAAGTCATTAGAGGTTTAAATTTGTTTATCATTTCTGTGGGCTCTCATTCACAGTGAATGGATTCTTTGTGTTTGGAATTTTTTATTGTACCTCTTGAACTTAATCTGACATATGATGGGGCGTGTACTGAGGTAGCTTTCCTCCTCAGAAAATGAATCGCCTTTTTTCACACAAAGCCAGGGAGTGCTACTAATCTGGGATTATGCTCTCTGCATAAAAAGGGTCCTTGCATTAATGTGAGAATTTCAGGTTCAAGTTTCCTAACTTGCTTGGGTCTCAAAGTTTAATCAGGATCACATGTTCTTATCAGCAAACAGGGCAACAGTGACTTTTGAGTTTTCTTACTGCTCTGTCCACCTGATCAGTTTTCAGTTTATGATTTTTTTTTGTTATTTTTTTGTTAAGTCCAGCAGTATCTTAAATTATGTTTGTTGACTACAAAAGGAAGCTTTAGAAACCCTTGGGAACACCCTGGATGTTGTAGACTGTATAATCATCTTCCATTGTAAAATAGTGCCGGGAATGAGGACCCCAGCTAATGGATTTTTTTTTCATTGAAATGAAAGAGACAGGGTTTAGTTAGAACTGAAGTTATCTACAACCTCTGAAAAGGATTAGTTTTCTCTATCCATTATTCTACTTAACTCTGAATTAGGAATTTACTATTATGTAGCTAAAAATTTTCCCACAAACTTTTCCTTGTTTTCCATGGAAGGGAAACATCCTCATTTATGTTCTGTTACCAAGATAATATTTCTCCTTCTTTAAATTTTCTGAAGCACTTTATCTGTAGCACACTTAGGATATTTAATATAATTAGTTTCTTATTCATTGTCCCATAACTGCCCATTAATTATAAGCTAAATGAAGGTAAGCAGAGCCTCCTCATCTTTTTAGGTACTTAAACACAAATTCAAAAGGAAAAAAAAAAAAAAGAAAGAAAAGAAAACTGTAACATAAAATTTACCACATAAAATTTTATCTATAACATTAAATTTTCCTCCTTTCTTTTATAAGAACCACTGAGTTTCTAATGTTTCTGTTAACTTACTGACAGATGAAGGGGTAGTAAGTAATATTAGCTTTTTGTTTTTCTACTTCATGTGTGATTTTTTTTTCTTTAGATCAATTATAAGACAGCTATTTGCAAAAGCAAATAATTTTGAAATATTTCCCTTAAAGGGGTAAAGGTGTGAAACACAAAGATTAAGACATCTCTCTTATCTGTTTAACCTATTAATTAACAATTCTCTTGACACTGTAAAAAAATAAGTGAAAATAAGAATAAGCTTATCCTCTGAAAATGTATCCAAAGCCTTGATCTGTCTTGTTTTTATATAAATTAGAGCTGTTATTGTGACCTCCAGATGTCAGTATTTCTAAATCATCATTTTAAAATGTTTGGAGGACTGTGATCATGAAGAAAATTAATTGAGTAAGGTTGAATGTCTGAGAGGTCATAAATTCTTCTGGCACTAATACATTTATAACAGAGAAATTGTTTTCTCTTTCTTCCTTTTCTATATTTCTTTCTTACTTTTCTTCCTTTTTTCTCTTCATTCCAATACTGTTTTTCTTTCCTTCCATCTTATATGTTTTCCAGAATTGCTTAGAGAAAAAAGAAAAAAATGTGTATATTATGGCACAATCAACCCCTTGGAAAGTGAAGAAACTTTTACCAGCTTAATGTCAATATTTTTTTTTTCCAATTAACTCTGATTTTTTTTTTTTTTTTAATATTCAAGCCCTCAACCTTGGGGGGATCAAGACCTGAGCTGAGATCACAAGTCAGATGCTGAACTGACCAAGTCACCCAGGCTCACCTTAAATTTGATATTTAAAATGTTTATTTATTGCTTCCAGAAGTCCCCTGAGGACTGACAGAGGAAGAATCAGATGAAAGATAGAACCATATGATAGACTCAAGTGGAAAAGTTTGTACTCCCCACTACGTATGCACAAGGCACAAGGAAACTCTATTTCTTTAGTGATAAAGAGACTCGATGTCTTAATGGATACTTTCTGTGCCCAGATCAGTAAAGACAGAGTCAACTCTGCTCTCAAGTAACATAGTGTTAACTTCAAAGATATAGACAATATATAGAAACCCAAGAAAGGTGTATTGGAAAGAGTGAAAAATAGGATCAGAGAATATGGAATATATTGTGACTTGGGGGTAGAAGAGGAGGAGGAAATTTATTTAATAAATTTTGAAGAAAATATACAATATTTATAGGTGAATGCTTAGGTAAGGAAGGTTTTAGGTGGCAAGGGAAGAAGTTTAAATAAGGTTTCATGATGGGGCACCTGGGTGCCACAATCAACTTAGCAACAGACTCTTGGTTTCCATGCTGTTGGTGATCTCAGGGTTGTGACACTGAGCCTCACTCCTTTCAGGCACATACAAAATCTGCTTAAATTATCTTTCCTTCTTCTCCCCCACTCTCATGCACCCTCTCTCACAAATAAACATAAATCATAAAAAAAAGCTTCATGATGAGTGAAAGCAGGATTATTTAAACAATATAGTATATATTTATTCCAATATTTAATTTATCTTCACTCTCTTCATCTGTGGACTGAATTTTAATAGCATTTATCCCGCAGGACTTATGATAATTAAATGAGGGGATGAATGGTTGGAAAGCACTTAGTAAAAGTCACGGAACATAGTGAATATTAAAAAAAATAATAACTTTTCTTAAGAAAATATAAGAAACAGTATAAATGTGAAGACTATAGCTAATTTTGGTTGGGCGTTTGTGAATAGATGAAGTAATGAGAGAAAGTACACAACAATAGGTTGAGATGAGAATCTAATTTGAGTACTTCTGGGAAAAGAAAATTAAGTCTTGTACTTATTAGATTAGCGTGTCTACTTATTATGTTCATTTTCAGTTATATGGTTTTCTTAATATAGTATTTTATAAAACAAGTTCTATGTTTTATAGTATTCTGTGAAAATTTTAAAAACTGCATATGTGGTCTATTACCTTATTAGATATAAATATGTACACCCCTACTATAGCAAAATTATTCTTATTAAATGCCAGAGTGGTTATAAAATCAGAACTAATTATATAATTGTCATCAGACAAAATACTGGTCATTATTAAGTAGGTAGATAAACTTTAATATTTAGAGGCATAAGGCAAAATACTTCATTTAAAACTTGACTTGTGAAGTGTTGTAGAAATACTATTTATAACTTAATTTGGTCTCCAAAGACCTTTCAAAACTCATGCATGCTGAAAAACAAGCACTCTTTAAAAGTTATAACTTATTCTATGGCTGTATTTTTCATATTTTGTATTAGAAGTACTTCTCCACTGATGTCATACATTAAATGCCATCCATTTTGCAGACACATAGACCCACTTACACAGGCTACACAATTCTTAGCATTCTATTGGAAATCCCATTGACTTCTCTCACACTCAATAAAGTATACAAAAATGTAAATAAATAAAAGGCATTATTTTAGGGAAAACTTTGAGGTCATGATTTCTTTATCTTTGACTATTCCTACTTAACATCTGGACAGGACAATTGTTATTTGAACAACAGTGAGGTTAAGTAGAAAACTTCAGTATGGAGAAAAAAATTTAAGGCAGACATGAAATTTTATTCCAATATTTGCATGACAGATGAGAGGACAAATAAAACTTAGTTTTCCTAGTTTTGAACAGCATATATATGACAAATAGGTAAAATTGCAAAGATACAGATGCTTGCTTTTTATGCTAAGGTAAAGGTTAAATAACATTGAGTGGGCTCAAAGGTAGCACGATCACTTTAGAACCTAAAGAGGATAAGTATTCTCTGTTATTTTCTACCTTTGCCTATTTTTTAGTCTCAGAAACTGCTATTCATACGAATAAAACAACTATAACAACAAAAAAAATTACTACAGTATAAACCAATTAGATTTATAGATATCTATAGAACATTATACCATACACTAACAAAATCAACATTTCTTAAAGATTTTATTTAGTTATCTGAGAGAAAGAGAGCATGAGCAGGGTGAAGAGGAGGGGGAGAAGCAGACTCCCTGTGGAGCAGGGAGCCCAATGCAAGGCCCAGTCCCAGGACCTCAGGATTCTGACGTGAGCCAAAGGCAGACACTTAACCAACTGAGCCACCCAGGTGCCCCCAGAATAGACATTCTTAGTAAGAATACACACCACATTCATCAGAGTAGACCATGTAATAGGCCATAAAACAAACCTCAGTAAATTTCTAAAGAATTGCAATAATATGAATTATGTTCTCTGACCATAATGAAATAAAATTAGAAATCAATAACAGAAAGACATCTGTGAAACTCATAAATATGTGGAATTTAAATGATATACTCTGAATAACCCGTGGGTCAGAGAAGTCAAAGAAGAAATTAGTACATATTTCAAAACATTTCAAAACATATGGATGCAGGTAAAACAGGGCTTAGAGGAACATTTATATCTGGAAATATCTATATTGTAAAAATCTAAAATCAAAAATCAATTTCTAAAGCATTGGAAAAAGAAAAGGAAACAAAACCTAAAAGAGAGAGGAAAAAGTAATAATTTTTAGAAAAGATTAGAGTAGAAATTAATGAAATAAAGATAAAAAGAAAAGCAATAAAATAGAGAAAAAAGATAAAACCAAAAGTTTTTTGAATAGATTAACAACTGGAAACATTTTATCTGCCTAACCAAGAAAAAAGGAGAAAAGACTCAAATTACTGGAAAAGGGAATAAAACAAAGAAAGGGCCCTCCCTACCAACAATACCCCTACTGACTTAAAATAAATAAAAATGATTTTAAAAGAGCCTTACATAATTGTCTCTTTGATAGTTGTCATTCTAACAAGTATGGGATGTTAGCTTTTGTGGATTTGATGTGCATATCTGTAATGATTAATGATGTAGAGGATTTTTTTGCGTACTTGTTGGCCATTTGTATGTCTTTTTTTTTTCCCTCTCTCACTTTTAGGTTCCCTATTTTTTAGTTAATTTTATTTTTTCAGTGTTCCAGGATTCATTGTTTATGTACCACACCCAGTGCCCTCTTTAATACCTGCCCACCAGGCTCATCTAACTTCCCACTCCTCTCCCCTCCAAAGCCCTCAGTTTGTTTCTTAGAGTTCACAGTCTATCATGGCTCTTTTCCCCCTCTGATTTCCCCCAATTCACTTTTCCTTTCCTTTTCCTAATGTCCCCTGTGTTATTCCTTATGCTCCACAAGTAAGTGAAACCATATGATAATTCACTCTCTCTGCTTGACTTATTTCACTCAGCATAATCTCCTCCAGTCCCATACATGTTGATACAACATTGGGTATTCATCCTTTCTGATGGAGATGTAATACTCCATGTATATATGGACCACATCTTCTTCTTTTTTTGTTTTTGCTTTTTTTTCTAACATTTTATTTATTTATTTGATAGATATCACAAGTAGGCAGAGAGGCAGGCAGAGAAAGTTCTGCTGGACTTCTACATAAAGAGGAAAGAGAGTTCACTTCTGAAATGTCCTCAGCAGCTATATTGGCTAAAGATACTCTATAATAAACAGAAACCAGTATCTCTGAGGCATGGCCGCCTCAAGAATGTCACAAAGCTGTACAAGTCCTTACAATAAAAAAATGGAGATGTTCTATAAGTAAAATATTTTTCCTTATGTGAGAATATCTGTCACCTCCACCCAAAGTCTTCATCTATGTGGGCCAGAAGTGAACCTAGGAAGCCATTCTTAATGTCACAAATAAATTTCTGTTGCTTCTGAGTTGATTTCCTATATCCTTGAAATTACTCAGTAAAGTTTGTTACTAGGTTAAGATCTCTGACCTGTGTGAGACTGATTTGACAACCCAATCCTATGAATTAGATCAAATGATTGATGAGAATTCCCATTCTTTTATGTCTAAGACCTGGGGTAGACAAAAGGAGAATCATTTCATATCCCTGCCATATAACACCCATCTCATATTTGTACAGAGTTTCTTTTTTTTAATTATTTTTTTGTTAACATTTAATGTATTATTTGCCCCAGGGGTACAAGTCTGTGAATCATCAGGCTTACACATTTCACAGCACACACCATATCACATACCCTCCCCAATGTCCATACCAACCACCCTTTCTGTGCTCCCCTCCCCCTTTTTAAATATATATGTAATTCAAATAATGGAGTGAAAGCACTAATTCCATCACTAATGCAAAAAAAGTTTAAATAAATCTAAATAGTCCCATTTGATAATGTAATGTAGAGAGTATTCTCATGCCTATGGAACTAAACATACTATTTCCAGTAATATCCATTTTTGGAAATCCTGTATGCTTTCAGTGCCAGCTCAATAATATTTATAAGAATATGATCCTATTTACCTCTGAAGGACTGCATTACAAAACTATATGGCATTTAAATTTACTTGTGAAGTAAAAGCTTATATTACCTCCTTAATTTACAGCACAGAAATCAAGACTTCTATAAGTCATGCACATTGTCTAGGATAACAACTATTAGCACCACGGACAGAAGAGTATCTGAGATTTTTGACTTTCCTTTTACTATTATCAGCACTATACCAAAATATGATACATTAAATACATGTTTGAAAGTCTCATATTTGTGAAGAGTAGGTCCATGAGGATAAATATAAGAGATGCAAAAGGCTTTTTTAATATTTTTGCTTGCTTGCTTGCTTTTTCTTTCTTTTCTTTCTTTCTTTCTTTCTTCCTGTTTTGCAAAAGGTGTATGTTACTGTGTGATTTGTATCTAGAAACCATAAGAAATTTTGTCAGTTTTCTACATCTAAGTGGTTTTTCTAAAACAGTGCAATAACTTGTCAGACAATATCAGCCAAAGTTCACAATTTGAAATAGTAATTCACATACTTGTTAAAATATAATATATGCCATAAAATTAAAGTGATAATAACAAGAAAAGCAATTGAAATCTAATACATAAATAAATTACAGCTATGTCATTAAGAAAATTATAATTAATGATGTATCAAGAACTTTCAATATAAGATTTATTTTTCAGAGTGTTTTTAAGTTAAACATAAAATGACTAATTCTGACATGTATAGCTGTTTATAGTAAGAAAACATAGACATTTGCTATGGATTTATAATTTAGAAATTGTCTCCTAAAAATAGTTTCTTTTTCCATTCACAAGAAGACATTATATTATATATATTATATATATTTAAGTGGTCAAGATCTGTTTGTATTGTGAATTTTAACCTAATTTTCTATTTATTCTCCCAATTAGTTGCTTATTTATTTATTTAATTTAAAATATAAGATGATAGGTATATTTTACAAAACCATATTACATAAGCTTAACAACAAGCCTAGCTCATTTAAAAATCCTAATAAACAATATATAATCCTAATAAACAATATAGAGTAACAAGCCCCCTCAAAGAACCTAACATATATTTGGTAAATAATTTCGATCCAGAAAACAAGCCTTAACATTCCAACATGAAAATGCAAACACACCAATAAAAATGTGCAAAAGAAAACATAGAAATGAAGAAGACATAGAAATGGCCAAGCACATAAAAAAAGTTTATTAATATCATTGGTCATCAGGAACATAAACATTGAAACCACATTTTGAAACTCTTTCAAACCAACTAGATTGAGCATAATTGGAAAGACTGACAACACCAACTATCAGAAAGGATGTAGAATATACATTAATTGGGGGAGGGGCTACAAATGTATACTTAAGTTGCATAACCACTGAAGGTTTCAATAATTCCTAGAGATATTTAACCAAGAGAAATGACTATAAATATGTCCAGAGAAAGACTTTATTCCAAATTATTCATGAAAAATAATCAAATATCCATTAATGGGAGAATTATCATAATGGACACAATGAGAAGTTGTGTATTATGAGACTATATATATATATATATATATATATATATATATATATATATAGCTATTCAACAACAAAAATGATTTGAAAAATATCAATGAATCTCAGCATTAAACTAAACAAAAAAGTGACATGCAAGTATGAATACTGCATGATTCCATTTATGTAAATCTTAAGAGCAGGGAAAATGAAACTTTATACTAGGAATTAGAAGAGTGGTTGCCTCTTCAGAATGTGGGGTGAGAATTTGACTAGAAAAAGTGAGATGGACAATCTAGCTAGATTGCAGAATATGAAGAGGCTAGATGGAAGATGAGTTTGGATAGACCAAGAAGAGCTATGTTCAGAACTATCTTCACCAAAATAGTGCTAAAACATTATTTTTGTTTTTGTTTTTTTTAGCACAGGAGACACAGGGAGGATAACATCTTTTTTTTTTAATATTTATATTGAATGCAAGGTTAAAAATAACACATTCAAAATTACAAATCCAGTAGTTAGATGAAGGATTACATTGCAAATTTAATTCCTTAGAAGTATTCCATAAATGTTATCCTCATTATTTTTGTGGGCAGAACTTGTTCCGTGTTCAAAGCCCCTTTATTTCCTTAAAAATATTTTTGTGCAGGATCCATTCATATGGTGTTGGGTCACAAGAATGTGAATAAAAAACTTTTCTTCATTTGTGAGAAAAAAAAAACACAACTTTTTTCTTTAGTATAATTTAAAAACAACTGAAACTATATAATTTTAAAGTTGGCAAGATTGCAGGTGTTTTTTTAACATTTCATTTATTTATTTGACAGATAAAGAGATTACAAGCAGGCAGAGAGGCAGGCAAAGAGATAGGGGAAGCAGGCTGCCCACTGAGGAGACAGCCTGATGCAGGGCTTGATCCTGGGACCCTGAGACCACAGACTCACTACATGAAAAAGAAACATAATGTGTCTTTGTCTTTTTGAACAGTATAATTTATTTAGGTGTAAAAAAGATGTATAAAAAATAAACTGTGAGATAGAATATATTTAAATACTAAATTGAGTCATACAAAACTTAAATGCTATAAGCACATTAATGAGGGACATATATGAGAGCTGGTATATTCTAACAAGTCTAATAGATTGGGTGAGACCTGCTCCATTGCACAAAATTTGAGTTCTTAAAATTTAGAAGAGTAGAGGAAATATCATTGTTAACATTCATATTTTCCCAAGAACACTTCTGACATGTATTTCCTTTCTAGATCACTACTTAATCTTATCACATGGCTAAAACCACCCATTTTTTATCTATTCCCCCAACTGCAGCATAAGTAGTCATGATAGTATTCTCCACATCTGTGTTCTAGCCCAATCAATTCCTAAAATCACTTCACCATGGAAACTGTATGTTTGTACATACTTAAGTATGATATCTCCATGAGACCAAATCTTTTTGAGGACAATGCCAGGCCTGCACCTTCAAAAAAAAAAAAAAAAAAAAAAACTTTGTGTACTCAAGAACTAGCATAGTTTGTGATGGTTAGTCAACAGAAGCCCCAATAAATGTGTGTAATGGATCAAAAATACATCACTTTATTTCTGATTTCTGCTTTAGAATATGGATAGCAGGAAATAGATTTACTCCAAAATGCAAACAAACTGAAGCCAAAAATATCAAGACTAAATCAACTTAATAGTTTATTTAAACAGACCAGAGAATTGAGGTCACATGGCCCTTATATGGCCCAAAGTCTAACGAGGAACAGGTGACTTCAGGGGAGAGGAACTCAGGAGAACTCACTTACTCTTAGTAAACACATCTAGATATAGAAGGCTTTAGCTAGAATAGTTGACTAGTTTGATGAAGGCTAAGTACAGGCTGCAGGGATACATAAAACAAGGTAATTATAATAGGTAAATGCAGACTCCAATGCACTAAGCACTATCTGAATAAAAATACTCAGACTTAGCTCAAATCCTAATGACAATAATGCTAACTTTTCACTTATGGCCTGGTCAAATGGGAAGATTTACCTATTTTCAGACATAAAAAAATATTTACCTCAGTTTCTACTGACCTACATGAGTTGTCCATCTTTCCATAAAATATCATGAAACTATGGAAAATCAAGAAATAACACATGGTGAGAGACAGGGCAATCAACAGAATGAACCTAAGAGGTGACACAGATTTTGTAATTTTCTGACAGGGAATTTTAAATAATGATGATTAACATGATCAAGTTGCCCATGAAAAAGATGACAGCATATAAAATCAGATGGGTAATCTCAGCAAAGCTATGTACCCAATGAGAAAAAAAAAATCAAATTGGAACGTTATAAGTTAAAACAAAACAAAACAAAACAAAAAACAACAAAAAAACAAAACTTAGTATCAAAGGTTTTCAATGGTTTCATCAACAGATTTTATAAAAATGATGAAAGAGCTATTAATATAATAATAGGTTGATATAAATTAGCCCCAGTAAAATAAAAAGGGAATAAACAGTGAAATAAAATAAAATGAAACATCTAACAGGAGTAGGACAGTGTTAAATGGCCTAAAACATGTACAACTTGATTGCCAGAAGGACAAAAATAGAGAAATAGTTAGAGATTAAATAAACCATACCTGAGAATTTTCCAAAATTAATGACTGACACCTATATTCACTTTCACAAGTGAAGAGATAAACAAAACCTTTTTTATACAAATAAAAACTGAGATAATTCATTATTAAAAGATCTACTCTATAACATTAGGAATTTAATACAGTAAATTGTTTACTCAGGTAAGAAAACTATAGATAAGTCAAGTAGTGAGGAAACCGAGAGTTTAACAATGACACTGCTACCTTTTCAGGGCCAAAGAAACAACAGGAGCAGTTTGTGTTACAAGAGCAAGGAAACTGCTGTCTAGTGGGAGCTAGAGCTCTACATAGAATGGGTTTTCCAGCAGCATCTGGAATCTCAGAGAA
>ML110780.1:26748-54884 GCA_003697995.1 Taxidea taxus jeffersonii
ATATATATATATATATATATATATATATATATATATATTACTCTGCAGCTCTTTCACTACAGTACTCCTTAACTTCCAAACAAAACATGATGCCTCTGCTTAATATGGCAAATTATGTTACCTAAAGCACAGCTACTCTTCCTTTCTCCCCAAAGTCTCCTCAGTTATTGCATTCATTTCAATAGTCCAGGATCTCCAAGTAATATGAAGGCTTCCCCATCAAATCCACATGTGGGTTTTTGTGGTCTTGGGACATATAGACTCAACTGTAAATTTTAACACCACTCAAACTATTTATACAATATAACAGGATAAAAAAGAGACGGGACATAATTGTTTAATACATAGAGGTTTATGTATGTATATAAATAAATTCTCTCTCTCTCTCTCTCACACACACACACTAAAACTGATAAATTCCTCATTTCTAGAAGTAACATTAAAGCTGTATTTATTTTTCACTCTCTTTTCCTATCACCTATTTCATGTCTCTTGCCCTAAACTATTGCCTCAGTTGATCACCATTTTTTTTAAACTTTATGAGAATTAAACTCATTCTTGATAGGACTACATGTTTAGTTGTCTTGGTTTTACTGAGTTGATGTACTTATTACTGAACATTTGTATTGAACATGACAGTAACCAGGAGGGCTCTAGTGAATCTTCTGTGTCCTAAATATAGACTCCCAATTGCACTTCGGTAACAACAACCCAATTTCTCCCTGATAATCAAAATTAATCATCACAGCCAGTATAGAACTTGCTTTCCACCTTTTGAGCACCAGTGAAATAATATAAGTACCTGAGAATAATAGGCTTCCAATGATTTAAGGAATCATTCAAATAATAGTAAATGTTTTTATGTATGTACTAAGAACTTTAATTAGAAACACTGTTGATTAAATATGATAGTAACTCTAACATTTAGAATATTAACCTTGATATTTCTTGACTTTGAATTTTTATTAGTAATTCTTTAGTGTTGATCTGGTATAACCCTCATTTTGGAGCCAGCTAAAGCAGACAA
Organism: Taxidea taxus jeffersonii; assembly: GCA_003697995.1. Lineage (NCBI taxonomy): Eukaryota > Metazoa > Chordata > Mammalia > Carnivora > Mustelidae > Taxidea > Taxidea taxus. Next base: position 27,776 of record ML110780.1, read on the forward strand.
AATTGTATAAACTAATAAATATTTCTCTTTAAAAATGTGATGACAATCTATACAGATTTCAGAGAACACTGTTATCTGTGAAAAGCATGGCTTCCAGAAACCTTAATTGGTCCCTCTTATTGACAACCATACTAATTGGGTTATCTTTAACTGTTGGCATTAGTTTCAGGTCTTTTAATTATGTCAGCTTAAAAGTCACAGGGAGAAATATACTGGATTCCATTAGAAACAGATGTTTAAATAATGACCAAACAAATGTCATGATTAAATAAACATAAACCACCTGAACTCTCAAGGTATGATGACTTTTGATTGCAAAAATGTTAGAAGTCCACAGGAAATAAAACTTTACATGATTGCATTAAGTGGCATCTTAAAATGACCAAATTTTTAATAATTAAAAAAGTAGAATTTAAGAAAATGAGTACATTAAAATTAATTTGTTTCATATAATTTTTTAGAAAAAAATAATTTGTCATTAGGTAACTTAGTTTTTACATGAGTTAGGGTGAATGATAGTTTTAAAAAGTTAAATCAGGGGAAGGAGTCAAGATGGCGGAGAAGTAGCAGGCTGAGACAGACATCAGGTAGCAGGAGATCAGCTAGATAGCTTATCAAACCATTCTGAACACCTACAAATCCAAAAGGAGATCAAAGAGAAAAAGAGCAGCAACCCTAGAAACAGAAAATCGATTACGTTCTGAAAGGTAGGACTGGCGGAGAAGTGAATCCAAAGTGATGGGAAGATAGACTGTGGGGGGGGGGAGTGTCTGGCTCCTGGCAAGCGGTGGAGCAATGGAGCACAAAATCAGAACTTTTAAAAGTCTGTTCCACTGAGGGACATCGCTCCAGAGGCTAAACCGGGGTGAAGCCCACATGGGGACAGCATGGTCTCAGGTCCCATGGGGTCACCAAAGGATCAGGGGTGTCTGAGTGTCACAGAGCACACTGGTATTAGAGCAGGGAAGCCAGCTACAGAAATGGAGACCAAGAGTGAGCTCTAAACTCGCCATTACCTTGAATGGTAATCTGTGGCACAGACCAATGCTCGGTGAGCAGGAACCCCACAAGATCTGGGGACACCCCCCTGGAAGACTGCAGGGATATGTGGGGTTTGGAGACTCCAGGTGGGGCTGTGTGCCAGAGATAGAGAAGCCTTGTCATAGGTGGGGTGAGCTCAGAACACAGCTGGAGACCAAGGAGACAGGAGTGATTGAGCACTTTTCTCCAAGGGTGCACTGAGGAGTGGGGCCCTGAGCTCTCAGCTCCTCTGGTCTGGAAATTAGGAGACCGCCATTTTCATTCCCACCCTCCAGAACTCTACAGAAAGCATTCATGGAACAAAAGCTTCTGAAAGTGAACCTAAGCAGATTGTTTGGCCCGGCCCCTGGTAAGGGAGGTGCAATTCCTCCTTGGGCAAAGACACTTGAGAATCACTACAACAGGCCCCTCCCCAAGAAGATCAGCAAGAAATCCAGCCATGACCAAGTTCACTTACCAAGGAGAACAGTGGAATTCCAGAGGAGAAAAAAGCAAAGCATAGAATTCATGGCTTTCTCCCCACGATTCCTTAGTCTTGCAAGGTTAATTGTTTGTTTGTTTTATTTTATTTTTTTCTTCTACTATTTTTTAAACTTTTACCCTTTCTTCTTTTAATATGTTTAAACTAGTTTATCTTAACAATACATTTCAAAAATGAGGCATATAAACTACTACAACTACTACCACAAATGAACAAGAAAGAAATAGAAAACCTGAACAAAACCATAACCAGTAAGGAGATTGAAACAGTCATCAAAAATCTCCCAACAAACAAGCCCAGGGCCTGACGGTTTCCCGGGGGAATTCTACCAAACATTTAAAGAATTAATTCCTATTCTTCTGAACATGTTCCATAAAATAGAAATGGAAAGAAAACTTCCAAACTCATTTCATGAGGCCAACATTACCTTGATCCCAAAACCAGACAAGGATTCCATCAAAAAAGAGAACTACAGACCAATATCCTTGATGAACACAGATGCAAAAATTCTCACCAAAATACTAGCCAATAGGATCCAACAGAACATTAAAAGGATTATTCACCACTACCAAGTGGGATTTATTCCAGGTCTGCATGTTGGTTCAACATCCACAAAGCAATCAATGTGATACAATACATTAATAAAAGAAAGAACAAGAACCATAGGATACTCTCAATAGATACTGAAAACGCATTTGACAAAGTACAGCATCCCTTCCTGATCAAAACTCTACAAAGTGTAGGGGTAGAAGGTACATACCTCAATATCATCAAAGCCATCTATGAAAAGCCACCTCAAATATCATTCTCAATGGAGAAAAACTGAGAGCTTTTCTGCTAAGGTCAGGAACGCAGCAGGGATGTCCATTATTGCCACTGCTATTCAACATAGTACTAGAAGTCCTAGCCTCAGCAATCAGACAATAAAAAGAAATTAAAGGCATCCAGATTGGCAAAGAAGAAGCCAAACTATCACTCTTTTCAGATGATATGATACTATATGTGGAAATCCCAAAAGACTCCACTCCAAATCTGCTAAAACTTGTACAGGAATTCAGTAATGTGTCAGGATATAAGATCAATGCACAGAAATCAGTTGCATTTCTTTACACCAACAACAAGACATAAGAAAGAGAAATTAAGGAGTCAATCCCACTTACAATTGCACCCAAAACCATAAGATACCTAGGAATAAGCCAAACCAAAGAGGCAAAGAATCTATACTCAGAAAACTATAAAGTACTCATGAAAGAAATTGAGGAAGACACAAAGATATGGAAAAATGTTCTATACTCACGGATTGGAAGAACAAATATTGTGAAAATGTCTATGCTACCTAAAGCTATCTACACATTTAATGAAATCCCTATCAAAATTGTATCTGCTTTTTTTAAAGAAATGGAACAAATAATTCTAAAATTTATATGGAACCAGAAAAGACTTCAAATAGCCGGAGGAATATTGAAAAAGAAAGACAACGTTGGTGTCATCACAATTCCAGACTTCAAGCTCTATTACAAAGATGTCATCATCAAGACAGTATGGTACTGGCACAAAAACAGACACATAGATCAATGGAACAGAATAGAGAGCGCAGAAATAGACCCTCAACTCTATGGTCACTAATCTTCGACAAAGCAGGAAAGAATATCTAATGGAAAAAAGACAGTCTCTTCAACAAATGGTTTTGGGAAAACTGGACAGCCTCATGCAGAAAAATGAAACTGGACCATTTCCTTAGACCTCACACAAAAATAGACTCAAAAATGGATGAAGGACCTCAATGCGAGAGAGGAATCCATCAAAATCCATGAGGAGAACAGAGGCAGCAACCTCTTTGACTCAACCACAGCAACTTCTTCCTAGGAACATTGCCAAAGGCAAGGGAAGCAAGGGCAAAAATGAACTATTGGGACTTCATCAAGATGAAAAGCTTTTGCACAACAAAGAAACAGTCAATAAAACCAAAAGACAATTGGCAGAATGGGAAAAGATATTTGCAAACAGCATATCAGATAAAGGGCTAGTATCCAAAATCTATAAAGATCTTTTCAAACTCAACACCCAAAGAACAAATAATCTAATCAAGAAATGTGCAGAGGACATGAACAGACATTTCTGCAAAAAAGACATCCAGATGGCCAACAGACACATGAAAAAGTGCTCCACATCACTCGGCCTCAGGGAAATATAAATCAAAATCACAATGAGATACCACCTCACACCAGTCAGAATGGCTAAAATTAACAAGTCAGGAAACGACAGACCCTGGCGAGGATTTGGAGAAATGGGAACCTTCCTAAACTGTTGGTGGGAAGGCAAGCTGGTGCAACCACTCTAGAAAACAGCATGGATGTTCCTCAAAAAGTTGAAAATATAGCTACCCTATGACCAAGCAATTGCACTACTGGGTATTTACCATAAAGATACAAATGTAGTGATCTGAAGAGGCACGTGCACCCAAATGTTTATAGCGGCAATGTCCACAATAGTCAAACTATGGAAAGAACCTAGATGTCCATCAACAGATGAATAGATAAAGAAGAAGTGGTATACACACACACACACACACACACATACACACAGTGGAATATTATGCAGCCATCAAAAGACATGAAATATTGCTATCTTGCCATTTTCGATGTCATGGATGGAAATAGAGGTATTATGCTTAGCGAAATAAGTCAATTGGAGAAGGACAACTATCATATGATCTCCCTGATTTGAAGTGGAGATGCAATGGTGGGGGGTGTGGTGTAGGAAAAGAATAAATGAAACAAGACGGGATCGGGAGGGAGACAAAGCATAAGGGACTCTTAATGTCACAAAACAAACTGAGCATTGCCGGGTGGAGGGGGGTATGGAGAGGGTGGTGGGGTTATGGATAATGAGGAGGGTATGTGCTATGGTGAGTGCTGTATAGTGTGTAAACCTGGCGATTCACAGACCTGTACCCCTGGGGCTAATAATTCAATAAATAAAGTTAAATCAAAGAAAATCTGTCTAATATAAATAATAATTTGCTAGTTTTCTGCAAACATTTTTTTGCACAAAAATTTTTTGAACTGTGTTATACTAGTAATCTATATATTCTACTTCATATATAATTTAGTTACTACATATCAACTTAAAAGTTGCTCTTCTATTCCTTGTGAATATTCCCACACATCTAATGAACTGAAATGGGCATGAAAGAGTAACCTTTAATTAAGAGATCAAAGTATGCATTTCCTAAAACAAAAGTATGTGGCAAGATTATTGACTCCAGTTTGCCACCAACTCAACACATTGGCTGATGGTATTGATTGCTGAAATACTAACAAATAATGGGACCATAAAGAAATTCAATTATCTATTGCTATACCAACATCTAGAGATATTAAAAGCAGGCTAGTTGCCTTTGGGTCTTTTCAAAATTACAACAATCAAATATATTCCATCAGTGATCTACAATATAACTAGGTTTTGTTTCTGGGGCTTATATTAATTTGTTCTTCAATTTAAAAAGATATTTCTATTAGAATTATTGCAATTTGTGTGAAACATATAGGTTTCAAATACCAACTACTTAGAATTTTGTTGCTACCAGAAAGATGGAAAATATTAATTTGAAATATCATCACTTGATTTCTTAATGATCTTTTGTTCTCTGCTGCTAATTATAGATTCCAGTAGGAGAAAAAGCTATAAAATGCAAACTTCATTCCACCATTCTCAGATATTCATGAGTTTCATTTTACTTCATAAATTCTATGAAAAAGAAAATGGTGCTGAAAAACAGACCTACAAAAAAAAATTATACTGAAATGAAAACAAAATGAATTTTGGACTGAGTATAGAGAACCTAGACCCATTCCTGTATCTCTACATGTCTTATGTGAAGCCTTATTCAGGAACTTAATCTCTCATGCCTCAACTTTCTCATTCTAAAATAAAAAGTTTGCCTTTAACAGACTTCTGGGGTTATCGCATGTTCTAGTCATTAGTGAAAATAAATTTACCTTTGTATTTAAATACATTTACTGGGGATTCCTCCTCTGTCACTTATCAGCTGTTATTTACTTCTGTTTAATCTTGGGAAAGTTACCATTTATAAAGATCAGTTTTTGTATCTCTAATAAGGAGATCTAAGTAATTTATCATATTAATAAATGAAAATGCTTTGCACATTCCAGACACTAAATGAATAACATTTTTTTCTTATATGATCTACCTTCCCTTTTAAAGATTCTTCTAGTTCATCCTATTGTACTATACTATGATTCTAATAAATACAAAGTATATTAAATAAATCTAGTATTAATTTGATCATGTATCTCAGCAATATTTGCATGAGCATAATCATCCTACTTGCTTATTTAAGATATCCCAGGCAAATAATTTGCAAATTATGCATAAAAGTAACCTTCACATTAAAAAACTCTGTGGCTAAGGGTTTCTAAAATTAATTCCTTGCTTTAAAAAAAAGAAAAGAAAAAAGAGTACAAGTAGCATAATACTTTCTATCAAAAATATTTTTTCAAGGGTGCCTACGTGGCTCAGTTGTTGAGCGGGAGCTCTTGGTTTGGGATCAGGTCATGATCTCAGGTTGGTGAGATGGAGCCCCCCATCAGGCTCCATATTCAACATGGAGTCTGCTTGGAATTGTCTCTCTCCCCTTCACTCTTCTTCCCCTCAACTTCCCTGCATATACTCTCTCTCTAAAATACATACATAAATAGATAAAGTCTTTTAAAAAAGGTTTATTTCCTTAAACAAATACTCAGAATTTAATGTACTTCCTCAAAGTGCCATACAATATACATTTTTTTTTCTATTCTGAGAAATTTATAAGGTTACCAATTATAGGGTTGCATGTTATCCACTGGAAAAAAAAAAAAAAAAAAGTTCAGTGCAAAGGTTAGTGTTGTTTTTTTTATGTTTGTTCCCAAGTCCAATTTAAAGGGAAAAAAAAAACAAAAAAAACAAACTTAGAATGTATTTCATTATTCTTTCTGACAGTGAAAAACTTAATCCCCATCCTCATATACCTTCATGTTCTGTGACCAATAAGGCCTATGTCTTGAATCTTTGAGAAGAATTCTCCCACTTAGAGGATGTGAAAACACTGATCCTTGTTCAAGGGACAGAGTTAAGGAAACCAAGAGACAAGCCTATCCTCCTTATGTATAAATAATTATACATTATTTTTCAAAATAAACACTTAAGGCTTAATCTATAATGCTCTCAACAATATATTGTTGTTTATGAAACCCTTTTAGTTTTTTAAGTGAATGAATATTTTTTTCAATTCCTATAAGCTAATCATCATTTCATATCCTACATATTTTGGAAAATCATTTAAATTACTACTGTTATTTTCATATTTCCAAAATATAGAAATCTTATGCAATTTGTGAAGATGTGTTAAGTGGACTTATGGTAAAGTAATGTAAGATATTAAAAAGTACCACATATGTGTATTTGAGGGAAAATGAAAAAGTAATGCACATCAAGCAAACTTATTAAAAAGAAAAAAGTAATGATTTGACAAAATATAGGATGGGTTCAATGTGTCTGTTCAAAACTAGATTTTGTTTCTCTTATGAATAATTGTTATTTAATTCTCCCCAGTAATGGAAAAAATTATGTCTATAATTATATTATTATATAATATACATTATAATAAATTATATAAATAAATATTTTATATATTATACATATATTATATTATTATAATTATGTCTACTTAAATTAGACTTAGGTCAAGGAGAAAACCAGACTTTTTCAGGTTTCTTCAATTCTTCAGGAGCTACAAAGTTTGGCCAAAAACAAATGGAGAGACAATATGATCAGATCAGGATCCCAGGGTCCTGAGATCAATCCCTGCCTATGTCTCCAGGTCTCTCTGCCCTGTGTGGAGCCTGCTTCACCCTCTCCCACTCCCCCTGTTTATGTTCCCTCTCTTGCTCTCTCTCTCTCTCTGTCAAATAAATAAATAAAATCTTTAAAAAAATAGAGAAGAAAAGAACACCCAGCCCTTCTTCTTTCTAGCTGTCCTGCACAATTATTTTTGGTTTCTAATTTCAAAGGTTCTTATTGTTAAAATTAGGATAATAATAATACATAGTTCACACACTTACTTTAAAAATTAAATGAGTTGATATATGTGAAATTACTATTATCAAGTGTTTATTAATTGAAATAAGAGAACACAAACAAAAAACATGGCAAAATGGAGAAAAACTAAGTTTGCTGAAGTGCAGTCAGACCCAGCCAGATTCTCACATGTACAGAAGATGGCAAGGTTTTGAAACATTTTTAAACCTATACAAGGCTTTGAAACATCTGTTCTCATCTATTATGTAGATAAAAAGGTGAAGTTTCCAAAGGCAGATTTGACAATACGTAACAAAGGAGGAGAAAAAAAAAAAAAAAAAGGAAACATAAGAGATTATTTCAATCTGCTCAAGAGTTAAATTTAGAGCAGAAAACATTATTTAAATTGCAAATGCCCAAAATTGGTGAGAAAGCATTTAGAAATAACATTTTTAACACATCCATGCCCTAACATTAATTGTTAATAAAAACTTAAGTCAGAAATTTCCATCTTGTGAAAAAATGAATAGATAAAATTATCCTGATCCAAAGAGGTCTATAATATCCAGCCATGATCAATAAAGAAGGACATGGAAATATCAAGGAAGAATGACTGAACAGAGTTGGGGTCTCTTACCCTTGACTTTATTTTAAAAATCAGTGGGCACCTGGGTGGCTAAGTGGGTTAAAGCCTCTGTCTTTGGCTTGGGTCATGATCCCAGGGTGCTGGGATCAAGCCCTGCATCAGGCTTTCTGCTCTGAGGGGAGCCTGGTTCCTCCTCTCTCTTTCTGCTTGCCTCTCTATCTACTTATAATCTCTGTCTGTCAAATACATTAAAAAAAAATCTTAAAAATCAGTCAAGCTTATTTTTTAAATTTAATTGATTATTTTTTCAGTGTTCCAAAATTCATTGTTTATGCACCACATTCAGTGCTCCATGCAATATGTGCCCTCCATAATACCCACCACCAGGCTCACCCAATCTCCCACCTCCCTCCCCTCCAAAATCTTCACTTTGTTTCTCAGAGTCCACAGGCTCTCGTGGTTCATCTCCCTCTCCAATTTCCCCTAACTCACTTCTCCTTTCTATCTCCCCATGTCCTCCATATTATTCCTTATGCTTCACAAATAAGCAAAACCATATGATAATTGACTCTCTCTGCTTGACTTATTTCACTCAGCATAATCTCTTCCAGTCCTGCCCATGTTGGTACAAAAGTTGGGTATCCATCCTTTCTGATAGAGGCATAATACTCTATTGTATACATGGACCATATCTTCTTTATCCATTCATCTGTTGCAGAGCACCTTGGTTCTTTCCACAGGTTGGCAACTGTGGCCATTGTTGCTATGAACATTGGATGGCCCTTCTTTTCACTACATCTGTACCTTGGGGTAAATACACAGTAGTGCAATCGCAGGGTCATAGGTAACTCTATTTTTAATTTCTTAAGGAATATCCACACTGTTTCCAAAGTGGCTATACCAACTTGAATTCCCACCAACAGTGTAAGAGGGTTCCCCTTTCTCCACATCCTCTCCAACACATGTTGTTTACTGTCTTGTTAATTTTGGCCATTCTAACTGTTGTTAAGGTGTTATCTCAATGTGGTTTTGATTTGAATCCCCTGATGGCTAATGATGATAAACATTTTTTCATGTGTCTGTTAGCCATTTGCATGTCTTCTTTGGAGAAGTGTCTGTTCATAGTTTGCTGCCCATTTTTTGACATGATTATATGTTTTGTGTGTGTTGAGTTTGAGAAGTTCCTTATAGATCTTGGATATAAGCCCTTTGTTTGCAAATATCTTCTCCCATTCTGCGGGATGTCTCTTTGTTTTATTGACTTTTTCCTTTCCTGTGAAGAAGCTTTTGATCTTAATGAAGTCCCAAAATATCATTTTTGCTTTTGTTTCCTTTGCCTTTGGAGACATACTGTGAAAGAAATTGATGTGGCCGATGTCGAAGAGGTTACTGCCTATGTTCTCCTCTAGGATTCTGATGGATTTCTGCCTCATGTTGAGGTCTTTTATCCATTTTTAGTTTGTCTTTGTGTATGGTGTAAGAGAATGGCTGACTCATTCTTCTACACAGAGCTGTCCAATTTTTCCAGCACCACTGATTGAAGATACTGTCTTTTTTCCACTGTATATTTTTTCCTGCTTTGTCGAAGATTATTTCACCATAAAGTTGAAGGTCCATATCTGGGTTCTCTACTCTGTTCCACTGGTCTATGTGTCTGTTTTTGTGCCAATACCATGTTGTCTTGGTGATCACAGCTTTGTAGTAAAGCTTGAAATCAGGCAACGTAATGCCGCCAGTTTTGTTTCTCTTTTTCAAAATTTCTTTAGCAATCTGGGGTCTCTTCTGGTTCCATATTAATTTTAGGATTGTTTGTTCCAGCTCTTTGAAAAATGCCAGTGGAATTTTGATTAGGATGGCATTGAAAGTACAGATTGCTCTAGGCAGTATAGATATTTTAACAATGTTTATTAATCCAATCCACGAGCATGGAATGCTCTTCCATCTTTTTGTGGCTTCTTCAATTTCTTTTATGAGTGTTTTGTACTACCTCAAGTACAGATCCCTTACCTCTTTGGTTAGGTTTATCCCAGGTATCTCATGGTTCTTTGTAGTATAGTAAATGGAATCCATTCTCTCATTTCCCTTTCTATATTTTCATCGTTAGTGTATAAGAAGGCAACTTATTTCTGTACTTTGATTTTGTATCCTGCCACATTACTGAATTGCTGTATGAGTTCTAGTAGTTTGGGGTGGAGTCTTTAGATTTTTCCATATAAAGTATCATGTCATCTGCGAAGAGAGAGAGTTTGACTTTTTCTTTGCCAATTTGAATACCTTTTATTTATTTTTGTTCTCTGATAGCTGTCTCTAGGACTTCTAATACTATGTTGAACAAGAGTGGTGAGAGTGGGCATCCTTGTCGTGTTCCTGATCTCAAAGGGAAAGCTGTCAGCTTTTCCCATTGAGGATGATAATCACTGTGAGTTTTTCATAAATAGATCTTATGGCATTGAGGAATATTACCTCTATCACTATACTTTGAAGCATTTTAATCAGGAACAGATGATGGATTTTGTTAAATGCTATTTCTACATCAATTGAGAGGACCATGTGGTTCTTCTTTCTTCTGATTTGTTCTTATTGAATGTGTCTTCATTCACATTGATTGCTTTGCAATGTTGAACCAACCTTGCATCCCAGGGATAAATCTCAGTTGGTCATGGTAGATAAACTTTTTTAATGTACTGTTGGATCTTATTAGCTAGGATCTTGTTGAGAATCTTAGCATCCATATTCATCAGGGATATTGCTCTGAAATTCTCCTTTTTGGCGGGGTCTTTGCCTAGTTTGGGGATTAGGATAATGCTGGCCTCATAGAAAGAGTCTAGGAGTTTTCCTTCTGTTTCTATTTTTTGAAACAGCTTCAGGAAAATAGGTATTATTTCTTCTTTGAATGTTCGGTAGAATTCTCCAGGGATTCCATCAGGTCCTGGGCTCTTGTTTTTTGGGAGGCTTTTGATTACTGCTTCAATCTCATTACTAGATATTGGTCTATTCAGGTTATCAATTTCTTCCTGATTCAGTTTTGCAAGTTTATAGTTTTCCAGGAATGCATCCATTTCATCTAGGTTGCTTAACTTATTGGCATATAGCTGTTGATAATAATTTCTGAATTGTTTCTACTTCCTTGGTGTTAGTCGTGATCTGTATCTTTTCATTCATAATTTTATTAATTGGGATCCTCTCTCTTTTACTTTGGATTATTTTGGCCAATTGTTTATTGATCTTATTGATTCTTTCAAAAAAACAGTGTCTAGTTTCGCTGATGTGTTCTACTGTATCCCTAGTTTCTATCTCATTGATCTCTGCTTTAATCTTGATTATTTTCCTCCTAGTGTGTGGGATTGGCTTAATTTGTTGTTGATTCTGCAGTTCCTTTAGGCATAAAGAGATCTGGTGTATTCTGGATTTTTCAAAAATTTTGAAGGAGGACTGGATGACTATGTATTTCTTCCTTAGGACCGCCATTGGTGTATCCCATATGTTTTGGACCTATGTGTCTTCATTCTCATTGGTTTCCATGAAGTGTTTAAGCTCTTTGATTTTCTGGTTGATCCAAACATTCTTAAACAAGGCAGTCTTTAGCTTCCAAGTGTTTGAATTCCTTCCAAATGTTTTCTTGTGGTTGAGTTCCAGTTTCAAAGCATTGTGGTCTGAGAGTATGCAGGGAATAATCTCAATCTTTGGCATCAGTCGAGCCCTGATTTGTGACCCAGTATGTGGTCTATTCTGGAGAAAGTTCCATGTGTACTTGAGAAGAATGTGTATTCTTTTGTTTTAGGGTGGAATGTTCTATGTATATCTACAAGGCCCATCTGGTCCAATGTGTCATTCAATGCTCTTGTTTCTTTATGGATTTTCTGCTTGGATGATCTGTCTATTATTGACAGTGGTATGTCAAGATCCTCTAAATGATGTATTCATATCAATATGACTCTAGATCTTGATTAACAGTTGTCTTATGTAGTTGGCTGCTCCAATATTGGGGGCATAAATATTTACAATTGTTAGATCTTCTTGGTGGATAGACTCTTTAAGAATGATGTAGTGTCCTCCTTTATTTCTGACTATAGTCTTTTGTTTAAAATATAATTTATCTGATATGACAATCACTACCTCACCTTTCTTTTGAGGCCCATTTGCATGAAAGATGCTTCTCCTTCCCTTCGCTTTCAGTCTGGATGTATCTTTTGGCTCCAAATGGGCCTCTTGTAGACAGCATATGGACAGGTCCTGTCATTTTATCCAATCTGCAACCCTGTGCATTTTTATGGGAGTGTTTAGGCTTTTCACATTGAGGGTGATTATTGAAGATACATATTTTTTTACATCATATTGCCTGTGAAGTCCTTGTTTCTTACATTGTCTCTGTAAATTTCTGTTTTATGTCAATCTTGGGTTCTTTCTTCTTTGATAGAACCCCCCCTTAATATTTCTTATAGTGTGGGCTTGGTGGTCACATACTCTTTTAAACCTTGTCGGTCTTGGAATCTCTTTATCTCTCCATCCTTTTTGAATGTCAGCCTTGCTGGATAAAGTATTCTTGGCTGCATGTTATTCTCATTTAGTGCCCTGAATATGTCTTACCAGGTTTCTGTGGACAGGTGTGATGTTATTCTGATGTACCTTCCTCTGTACATAAGGAATCTCTTCCCCCAGTTGCTCTCAAGAGCTCCTGTCTAAAATTATGATTCATCAGTTTCACAATCAGGTGTCTTGATGTCTTTCTAGATTCTATGATCTTGGGGGTAATATGTTTGCCTCTAGGACATGAATGCTGGTTCCATTCCCCAGTTTGGGAAAATTTTCATCCAGAATTTGTTCAATGATATCTTCTAGTCTTCTTTCTCCTCCCACTCAGGGATCCCAATAATTCTGACATTGGAACATTTCATGGTGTCATTTATTTCCCTAATTCTGTTTTCAGGGCTTCTAGGGTGTTTGTTCCAGACCTCCGCTTGATGTTTTTTTCTCTATCAGTTTGTCCTCTAGATCACTAGTTCTATCTTCTCTTTTGGTTACCCTAGCTGTTAGAGAACTTAGATTAGATCGGATCTCCTTAAAAACATTTTTAATCTCTTCCTAGGCAGCTTTCACTTCTGCTCTAATTGATTCCATGTTTTCATTAATGGTTTTGTCCGACCTAGCCATTACCTGCATAAGTGTTAGCCTGAATTCCCTTTCTGACATACTGTTTATGCCCATATCCAATAGCTCTGATGGAGAGGGCACAGTCTCTGAATTTTTCCTCTGTTGGGTATTCCTCCTCCTAGTCATTTTGGTGAGAGGTGGTTGAGGGGATGTGTATCTGAATATACCAACCGTGATCCAGGCAATGTGGACTCTGTAATGCTTCTGAGCAATTGGGAAGTCACCACCAAAAAGAGAAAAAAAGAAAAAAAAAAGAGAGAGAGAGAGAGAGAAAGAAAGACAGAGACAGGGGGGGGAAAAAGAGAGAGAAAGAGAGAGAGAGAGAATACCCAGCCAGAATGGGCACCAAAGGTAAGATTAAGAAGGTATACAAACAAAAACAGACAAACAAAAAGACCAACAAAAATTAAGGAGAAGAAAAAGAAAGAACCCAGCCAAAATGAACTCCAAGTATAACATTTATATATCAGAACAAAAACAAATACACAGAAACACTGACAGAAGAAAAAGATGGGAGGGTGGTTATAAATCCTCAGTGTGGGCTAGGAAGGTTATTTTGATTCTTCCTGGGTGTATCTTATGATATCTTTATTAAAGGACTCATCTTTCCAGAGATAAAGGGATATTAAAACTGGTTTATATATAAGGATAGTATTGATTAGGGAAAGATGATTACCTTGAAGCTTATATCTATCAATCATATATATATATATATACATACATATATATATATGCACATACATATATATATTAAAAAAGAGTAAAGCAAAAGAAAAACACATGTATGTGTATGAAAAAAATTCAAGTTAAAAGGTTATTATGGAGGGCGCCTGGGTGGATCAGTGGGTTAAGCCTCTGCCTTTGGCTCAGGTCATGATCTAAGGGTCCTGGGATCGAGTGCCACATCAGGCTCTCTGCTTGGCAGGGAGCCTGCTTCCCGCTGTCTCTCTGCCTGCCTCTCTGCCTAGTTGTGATCTCTGTCTGCCAAATAAATAAATAAATTCCTAAAAAAAAAAAAAGTTATGGAATATGTTGTATTAAACCTCTAGGTATAATGGTAAGTAGGTTAAAAAAATTAAATAGAACAATAATAGAACAAATTAATAATAGAAGTTGCATCTATGAAATACACAGATTTTAGGGCAGTACTGGGAACTTAATATATTGTTTTCCCCTGATATTGGGGTTTTACAGTTTTATGGGGATCCTGTGGTGGTTGTCCTCTTTTTCTTTTGGCTGGCTTTCTGGGGGTGAGGCCTGCCACATTGTTTTACAGTCAGTCTTGATTGAGTTGAGTGTTCCTACACTTATCAAGGGGCTGGTCTCTGTGGAAACCAGTTTTTCAGCTTTTGTTCTCTGGAGGTGTTTTTTGTTTACTTGTTTTTTTGTTTTTTTGGTTTTTTTTTTTGTCTTTTTGTTTTTCCTTTGGCAGCTTTTTGCAGCTTTTTGGAGGTTTAGAGGAAAGCAAACTGCACCCAGACCTCAGTTTCAGAGAGAAGCCTCAGTGTGCTCCACATTGGGTGGTCCAGAACACACAGACTCCACCTCTGCAAGCTGTGCTGAGCTGTGCAACCTCCCATAGGCAGAGCACATTCCCAGCCACCATCTCAGGATCCCCTTAAATGCCGCTTGTCTCTGCACCCTTTTGCCAAAACTTTGAGTACCAAAACCACAAGCAATAGTGGTCCAGGGAGTCTGTTTCTGGTGGGTGCATTTGCCAGGACTACAGACATCAGGTTGCCAGTTTGGGTGATTGCACTGAGGTTGGGAGAGTCCAGACTCTTGGCTGGTCCTAGAGACCACTGGCTACCTCAGGGATGGAGCTTTCTCAGGGCCGGCAGGCAGTAGGTCAGTCCCAGGTCATGCACTGTGCAAAAGTTCCAGGGAGTGCAGCCTGGTGCTATCATCCAAATCCCTCATGCAGGGGGTGGGAGTGGCTGTGATGCAAGCCTTGAAACCACCACGGGGGCTCAGCTGCACTCTCTGGCATGGGTGGTCACTATCAGTGACTGCCCTGGGTCTGTGGGCTTAGACCTGTGCCCATGCACAATTCCACCAGTTGCCCCTTAAGAACTTTTGCTCTTTTTGAGTGCTTTAACCAGACTCCAAGATAATGCTGGTCCCCAATGCTCTCCTATTAGGGTATTATTTCCCAACGGGTTCTTTCTGATGTCTCTCTCCCCCTTATTATCCTCCAGTATCAGTCTGATAATTCCCAGTATGCTTTACCTCTTCACTGGTGTCTTCTGCCCCCATAGAGATCCAGAACATTTTAATCCTACATCTCAGGCTGATTGTATACGAGTGTTCAGAGTGTTCTGGTAGATAATTGCTCACTTTAGGGACTGGTTGAAACAGGGTCTCTACTTCTTGGCCATCTTGCCCCTTCTCCAGTCAGGCTTATTTTTATAGGTGTGTTCCAAGAATATTGTAATTTTTTTTTTATTTTTTTAAGATTTTTATTTATTTATTTGATAGATAGAGATCACAAGTAGGCAGAGAGGCAGGCAGAGAGAGAGACAGGAAGAGAAGCAGGCTCCCCGCTGAGCAGAGAGCCCGAGGCAGAGCTCAATCCCAGGACCCTGGGATCATGACCTGAGCCAAAGGCAGAGGCTTTAACCCACTGAGCCATGCAGACACCCCTAGAACATTGTGATTTTATACACAAAGATATTAGTAGTAAAAGCATTTTTGAAAAAAAACAACAATAATTTTGTTCACCTGATAATTTATCCACCTGATAAAAATAAAAGAAACAATAAATTTATTCACCTGATAAATTGTCTTCTAGCTTTCAGAAAAGTTGGTGTTTCTCAGGGATGGGCTTTGAGTCCAGTATTATTTCACTATTTTTATTGAATACAAGTCAAACATTTTGTAAATTGTTTCCTCACTATAACACTGCTTGGGGTCTCTATACTCTGAAGACTCTAAATGTTAGTATTATATTTTGAAAATTTCCTGATCTTTTTAAGAATAAACAAACAGAATACTGCATTAGGTTGAATTATATTGAAATCTAGGGGTAGGCTCCAGCCAATATGTACATATTACTGTAATTTCCTCCACTTTTCTGTGTCATACTTGTTTGTAAACTCTCCAGGCAGCTGATTATCTGGTCTCTGCTTAAAAGGAATTGCCTTGCTTGGTTGCCCTTTAGAGATTTATTGAGCAAATAATTTTTGCTTTCTGCTACTCTGCAGAAGCTGAATCTTTGCCATTTTTGCACTTCAAGGGGAACATGATTTTCTATGGGTTTACATTACAAATACTAAGGAAGTAACACATGAAGCCCCTTATTTTTAACTTTTTTCTCCCTCCCTCCTTATGCAGTTCTTTAATGAAAAACTCAGATTCATTCCCATGTCCTCTGTGGTAATATTCATTGCAAACATCATTACGGATGTGAGGTCTCTCCCTTAATTAAGAACTAAAAGGCTTCATTTCCTAAAACAAAGCATGTGGCAGGTTTTATTGATCTGGTCTGTGTCGCCAGCTGAACACATTAGCAGAGGTTATTGATTACTCTAGCGGTAATGAGCTTGGGTTCTTTGTCAGGTGAAGTCCACATTCCTTGGGAGCATTTTCTTGAAACAGGCTAATATGGAAGTACATGCTCACTATGATATATGATTCAGTAGACTTTTAAAGCTTTCTTGCCAATGAATCATTCTTTAAAAATATAACAGCAGTCATTAAAAAGGTTATTTTCCAGTCATTATATTTTTATAATTTCTTCTGAATGCTAATGATGCACTTATGAATAGATGCTAAGCCATAACAAGTGTAGCATTAAAGAAATGTGATTACATATGGCTCATACTGCTTTTAACAAGTTATCAAGTAACTATCATCATTACCTTCTGATGACCAGGCTGGGCAACTTAACTAGTTCAGCTTAACTAGTTCAACTTAACTGGTTCACTATCAATAGTCATGATCTCCAGTGTTTGAGTAGCAATAGCAGCTTTGTGAATTGATAACCAATAAGAAATCGTAACCTAGGTAGTAAGTGTCTGTGAAATTTCTTAAGAAAAATGATAGCAATGTCTTCATTAAGAGAAATGTTTTCAATGACTATTGCTAAAACGTATTTCACCCCAAGTTTTCTATTTAGGTAGAAGACCTAGTACATTATTTATTAATCCGTTTAGGTGGAACATTGCCAAGTAGGGTTAACAAAAGGAATAAGGGGACTTGTTCTCTTTTTGACCAAACAACATAAAGGTGATACTTGGAATTCTTGGATTATTAAAGATATGTGTTCAACCAAAAGAAACTGAGTAGTTAAAAAAAATCAAAAATGCCTCTGGGAAATCATTAGACTATTTGAGTTTTAAATATGCTATTTTATTATAAATTCAAAGTTACTTGAGGGAGGAAATTCTATCCTGATAAATGGAAAGTAGACATCTTGTACTAAGAAGTACAACCAGTGAGAGTACTAAGAGATGTTATTTGGAAATCTGGAACTTTCAAGTTGTTTTTAGAATTAGAGGAAAATTATTTTACTTGGAACCTTCAATCTTTTTATAGATTGCTGAGAAGTTTCTGTTCAGTTATTGAAATATGTTACAGTGTCCTTTGGACCCACTGCCAGACAAAGAAAACATCTACATTTCACCTCTGACCATTTCTGCAACACCTGACTGGAAGAGCAAAATTGTTTCTGACCTTTGAATCAATCCAATCCCCAGCCCCCATCACCCAATGAAAAATCTATCCACAATACATTGATAACATATGTTGCTTATATTTCTGGTAGATTTTAGAGTATGTGTGCAGTTGATGTAATGAAATATAAATTTAATACAGATGCAAACACAAAAACAAATTAATATTCTATTTATAATTTAGAGTCAAGTTCACCTTTGAAGATAGAGAAAATTTATATTTGGTGATGGAGAATCAGTTGCAAGTGTCAGAAGACAGATTTATCAGGATAGCCATAGAATTTCAGTCTCAAATTCTTTGCCAGATTAAAAAAAATCTGTTATAATTTGCTTACTTGGTTTATTTACATGTCAATTTATTTTAATTAGATTGCCATATCAATGGACAAATTTTCATTCAGAATATTTTTTTTTCCTAGATGACTTAATATCTATTAGGCAGTATCAGTAACAACATCTTTCATAGTATAACAAATAGATTTACCTCATGACAAAAGTACTATAATCTTTAGCATTGTTAAGTGTGACAGGTTATACATACATCCATTTTTTAAAAAAATAATTCATTATTTTTTAGTGGAGATGGCCCAATTCTTGAAAATAAAATCTAAAACTTTAATTCAATGCCTTTAACACTTCACTACAACTCTCTATCACCTTTGAAAAAACAATGTTATAGGCTTTCTAGTCACTTATAAAATCATAGCATATAAGTTGCTACATTTTATTGAAGACCAAGTAAAACATAAACAAGAGTACACATCATCTACTCTCCTCAACAATGAACAAAGCTTGTTTGGGGGGCTAAAACAAGTTATTAGTGATGTATGATGAGCCTAGTTAGTAAAGAATAGCAAGTACAAATAAAGGATTGTAAAAATAAACATAAAATGAAAGTATGAAAAAAACAACAACAAACAAACAAACCTGTCATTATTTAGCTCAGGAAGAAAGAAGATTTAATAAATGTGTTGTAGTCCCTAAAGGAAATCATATAATGTAGAATAAGGAACATCTATTTCTTAATAAAGATAGAAAAAAAATGAGTTAGTTATTTGCTCTTCCAGTATGTACAGAATAAAGTGTAAATTGCTTAACACAAAATCTCAGTGCCTCCATCAACTTGCCCTACCATCCCTTGCATGTGGTGTATTTGTAATCACACACACACATGCACACACACCAATACAATAGCAAAGGGGTAACATTATTTTTATTCCACAAACACATTCTTCTTTTTTCCAGTTCTGCTTGTCCTGTTCTCTCTTTTTAGAATGTCCTCTATTCCATCTCTACCTGTCAAAGTTGTTCCCATGATTAAAGTGGCCCAAATCCAAGGCTCCCTTCTTACAGAATAATAATAAAGCTTTCTCTACTCAGTTATCTTCACTTGCCTTTTAATATTGAATCACACTATATCTCACATTATAATTTATACAGAGCATCTATCACCTTTTAGTCCTGAATATTCTGTCAATATAAGTTCTGAAATATACACTTCTGTTTCTTTCTAAATATCTAGAGTAAATCTTTGCATGTAGAAAATACTTATTTTAAATAAATTGAAATGATAATGTAGAAAGTTCTTTCTATTCAAATATGCTGCCTTGTAAACACTTTAAGAGGGTTTTGCTTCTTAAATGTGAAAAGGGCAGGCTGTTAGGTTTCTTTCATCAAATAGAGCACACATTGTATGCAGTAGTATGCTCTAACATGAAGCTTGGGAGTGGCTGCAATGCATCATGGTCCTGTCTCCCCCTCCCCATTTATTTTTCCTCATTGAGGCTCTGGATTTTATTTTCACTTGTTATCAGATCATATACAGATTTTTCCTAATGTCACCATTTTATCCCATCTGAAGTATGACTTTTCAGTATCCACCAAGGAAGATCTGGGTTCAAATCTGTTTTTTATTCCTTTTTTTTAAGATTTTATTTATTTATTTGACACAGAGAGATGACAAGTAGGCAGAGAGGTAGGCAGAGAGAGAGGGGGAAGTAGACTTCCTGCTGAACAAAGAACCCGATGCGAGGATCATGACCTGAGCTGAAGGCAGAGACTTAACCCACTGAGCCACCCAGGCACCCCAAGGGTTCAAATCTTTTTAACACTTAAAGATTCTGGGGTAATTTGTAGGCTATTTGCCAAGTGTCAGTCTCATTTGCCTCATGGTTTTTCTTTGAGAATTTAATGAGTGATGCATACGCAACACTGAGCAGAGTACCTGGTATATGTAACACTTTGATAACTGGTAAATAGTAACAATTTGATAACTGAAAACTTCCTTATGAATAGTCATTGTGAAGCAATCATTTGGACTTCTCTTAAAACCCAAATTTGGAAATAGACTAGGCAGATAAAGCATTGGAGTTTTGTGCTGTTTTAACCTCATGAGTGTAAAGCAGCTGGATTTCAATTGTAAAAAAATAATAATTTCTGTCAAGGAAGTAGCTTGCTAAAATAAGATAATAAAGGCAAAGTATGAATTCCAAAATTCAGGAGGGGAGGTCATCCTAATTACAATCTGTTAAAATAGAAATAACTGTTCATTCTAGTTATAAAAGCCCATATAATTATAATATTTTTAATCCAGGGAAGATTATTTTATTTTAAAAAATGAGAAAACTACTAAAAAAAGAGAGGCTGTTGGGAATGGTATAGTCTTTGAAATATGATTAACCTGAATTTACATCTTTATTCTACTCTCTACTAATTTAGAGTCATCTACCTACACCTCAGTTTCCTTATCTTTAAATGGGCACACTAGAACCTAGTGGAAATGTTAGGATAAAAAAAGGATGCTATTAAAAGACACTATTTTTGGTGTCTGAATTACACTACACTATTTGTTTGACAAATGCCATTATCCTCATTGTCTATCAAATACACACACACACACACACACACACACACATACACACACAGATACTGATGAGTTGTTTGATGAGCACATCCGACCTGTCTCTTCTTGTCTCCTAGAATGAGTCCATTTAATAGTACATAAATGATGTATTGAACAGTCTAATGCATATGTGTATTTTAAAAATAAATATTTTATTATTCTGAATTTATATACTGATCTCTACCAATTTAATAGTCTGGAAAAGATAAATTGTAGTGTGGTATCCTAAAATAATCTTTCCTCTTCAGTTTAAAAGAAGGAAATATTACATATTATTTAAAGATGTAACTTTGAGTTACTGTATTCTACCTACCTAATATACTTTCTTCTTTTTTTTTCTTTAAGCTTTTTTATTTGAACATATAATGTAACCCCCCCACCGTCTCCCAATCCCTCCCCCCCCATCCCCCTCAGTTTGTTTTATGACATTAAGAGTCTCTTTTGGTTTGTCTCCCTCCTGATCCCATCTTGTTTCATTTTTTCTTTTCCTACCACCTTAACCCCCACCCCCATTGCATCTCCACTTCCTCATATCAGGGAGATCATGTGATAGTTGTCTTTCTCCAATTGACTTAATGAAATCTTACCACTAGAGCGTATTATGCTTAGCGAAATATACCTTCTTCTTATTGTCAACCATTGGCACCTGACTCCAATCTTTCCCTACCTATTTGATTTCATTCAAATTTGTCATGCCAATCTTTTTATATTGCACTGCAGCTAATCCCAACTACTCAAAATTCTCATGGAAATCAATAGTTATATGATGGTATTTATTTTAATTCATATAGTTTTATTGTATCTGAGGTGGATAGAGACTCCAGGCTCTAGCCCCTTTCTGTCCCTGGTTTGCCTTTGCTCCTGCTAAGGCCAAGAAAAGACCAAATATCCATCCCTTTTGACTAAGATAAGATAACAAGTCATTATTCCTGCAGAAACAGAAGAAAAAGACCAGGTGTCTGGTCCTGTTTAAATAAGAAAAAAAAGAGAAACATCCCCCCCACTCCCAGGTGATTTAGTACTCTCCTCCAGAGATTATACTTCCACCTGAAAGGGCCATTTGGCCTTGGGGAACTGGGAAAGCCTCCCAGCCTTGAGAGACCATGAAAACACCCCACTACCATCCCCTATTGCCCTTAACCATAAAAACTCACTCCTAACCCTGTCCCGGGCTCAGCCTTTGGGAAGGAATCCCACTGAGCCTGCCAGCATTAATAAAGCTGTGTGCCCTTTGGGTTTCTTCAGTTGCCTCAGATTTTCTGCAACATATCAAGGGTTCTGATTATCCAATAAAAAAGCCTCTTCACACTGAAGCAGGAAACAAAGCTATAATAATGTCTAATGGGGTGATGCAGTCTTCTGTTCATTCTTGTGAAGATGTCTAGGATCTGCTTAGTTACTTGTTGCCAAAGAGTAATGTGTGGAAGAGGGAGGAGGGAAAAAATCACCTTACAGTGAAGAAACCTGGCAAATACTACTTCTGCCAGGTGATCAAGGTTAACATAACCAGTAATAAGCCACCCTAACAGTATGTACTTTAGATATGGTGTGATGAAAATGGCTCTTTATCTCTGGTTTTCCTCTCAAAAACCAATGAGCTCAGGTAAACCATGAGAAAAACAACAGACACACCCAGACTGAATCTATTAGTATGTTCAGGCCAGTATGCCAAAATGCCACAGGCTTAGAGACTTAAAACAGTAGATATTTATTTTCCCACACTTCTGGAGGTTGGAAGTCCAATGTTTGGGTGTCCTCAGGGTTGGTTTCTGGTGAAGCCTTTCTTCCTGAATTGCAGATGGCCTCCTTCTCCCTGTATGCTCACATGGCCTTTCCTCTGTGTATGCACACATCCTCTTCTTATAAGAACACCAGTCTGATTGGATTAAGGGCCCATCTTTCTAAACTAATTTAACTGTAATCACAGAAGCCAAGGCTCTATCTCCTTATGCAGTCCCATTGGAGGTTAAAGCTTCAAAGTGTGGGAGAGAATACAATTCAGGTCATAACTTTGATGTATGTTATTGGAATATTAAACCGTGAGCCTCAAAAGGTCATCAAGATAAGTGAAGTCTGAGAAACTGTCACAGATCAAGGGAAGTTAGAGAGAATAATGGCCATATATAATGTAGTACCATGGATGAGATCCTGCAACAGAAAAGGAACACTGGGGAAAACTTGTGAATTATAAATATAGTATTCAGTTTAATTAATAATAGTGCACCAGTGTTTGTTTTGTATTATGACAAACATACATGGTGATATAGAACACTTTGTTAGTGCCCTATGGATAAATATTTTATCTATTATTTTATCACCACTTTGCTAGTGCCCTATGTCACCATGTATGTTTGTCATAATACAAAACAAACATTGGAAAGGTGATTAAGGTGTATATAGGAATTCTATTCATTATCTTTGTAATATTTCTGTAAATATAAAATTATTATAAGTATAAAATTTTATTAGTAAAAAATATAAAAGTTATTAATGGAAGACCCAAATAAAAAGAAACAAAGAAACAAAATTAAGCCATTCATAGATTAATTAATGAACAAGCTTTACCTGAGGATTATAATTGTATTGGGGCTCCCAAAGACTACTCTTAAGATCAGTGATTTTCTAGAAGTACTGACAAAGCTCAGAAAATTAGTTATATTCACTGTTATATTTTATTACAGGAAAAAGGATATAGTTAAAATTTACAAAGTGTAAGGATACCTGGACAAAGCTTAAGAGAAATCAAGCCAAGCTTCTAGGTGTTCCCTTCCAGTAGTATTGCATGGAGATGTCCTTGATTCTCCTGACAGTTCATGTGAAGTATTGTCAAACAGGGAAGAACACCTAGTTTGGGGAGAGTTTTTACTGGAGATTAGTCACACAAGCATGCATTTCACCAGCTTGACTGAATTTAACTAGTCCCTCTTCAGGACCCTAGGCATCAAACTGATACGATAGGGCCCAGGGTCTAGAACACTCATTTTCCCCAGCTCAGAGCCACTGAAGGGCCATTCTGACTGGGGTAACCCACTACTGCTGAATTAACTCTTTATTGCACAATAATAATCAGATTCATTGTAGTCTTTGAATTTCTCAGGGATATAATATAATTAATACAAATTAAATGTCATGACATATATACTTAACCCTGCAGAGTATAAAATTATAGGCAAGATACTCATGTAAGAAAAACTTTCAATGCAAGATAATTAGTGATTTCAATGCAAGATAATAAAGGAAAATGGAATTGCCACATGAACCCCCCAAAATAGAAATTAAATTGGATAAATTAAGCTGATGAAAACAGGTGTTTGTTTGTTTTTCTGTTTGTTTGTTTAAATTTTCCCAGGACAGCACCACTGTTTTTTGAAATGACCTTTTCTTTGCAGTTTGAATGGGCATTTCCATGCAGAGCCCAGCCTGCTAAATAAGGCTCAAGTAGACACCTGATGCAGATATGCTAATTAACCTCCTTCTTTAGATCCCCCCCCCCATTTGGAATCATTGAGAATGAATTTAAATCCCTTACTTATATGAAGTTGGGAAGGATAAATTGTGGGTTTTATGACTTTGTATATCAAGCCATGAGGGATAGCCATGCAAAAGACTAAAGTTGCCAGGAAGAAAAAGCTATGAAATGTAGAACCAGAGGTAAATTCAAACCTTTTTTTCTACTTCTACTTGAAGTTCATTCATCCTCTTGTACTGACTGTTGTTCAGTTTCTCTTTTGATCTAAGTTATATCAAATTATCTTTCTGTTCACTGTTACCCAACAAATCCTTCCTGAAAGAACTATAAGTTGAAAATTTCATAGAGAAAATGACATTTAATTGAAGTTTTAAAAGATAAGTGTCACCAATATTTGTTAAATATGTTCTATGTTTCAGATATATGCTATATGCTGGGAACCCTTAGATAAAATATAAATGGTATTCTCAAAGAGCTGACAGTAAAGTGGAAGTTAACATGTAAACAGATTAGCATAATTTAGCATGCTTAGCACCATAAAGAATTATAGTCAGGATGTTGAGGCGTGAGTCTGAATTTGCTGATAGAAAAGAGAACAAATATATTCTAGGCATGAAGAATTCAAACTGACTTAGATTTGACTTTAAAAATTGTAATAGAAGTGTTGGGAGTAGTTGGGATCACTCAGAGAAAGCAAATTAAAAAAAATAATAATATGGGACCTAGGAAAACATTACTATTATAGAATGAGTTTTAGAAAAATAAATAAAAAATAAAAGAAAACATAAATCAATGCCAAGAAAGAAAATGCAGTCAAATATTTTCTATAAATATTTCATTGTTAGAATGAATTAATGCTTTAAAATAATGATTTATTTGGAATCATCCTTGGACATTAAGAATATTTTTACTTAAACTAAATCCAGTTCCTTAAGACTGGTTTTATTCTAATGCCTTTACTATACATATGTATATATTTAAGAGACCCTAAAAATTTCTCCCCAGAATATTCCCCCCATCCATAGTAATAAACCCAAATTTACCACCTGGTGGCTATTACTAAATCTTAAGAAGTTTCTTCCTCCTCAGAATACATATTTTAATTCTTTATTCCAGAAAAGTTGTATTTTCAACTCATTTTTCTTGATAAAACCCTTTTTTCCCCCCAAACAAAACATTCTTCCAGAGTCTTCTCCTGACCAAGATTTCCAAATAAAGTTTTATACTTAGCAAAACTCTACTTGATTTCCTTCCATAGTGTTTGGTGTTGCCTTTTCAATCAGGAGTGAAGCCTTGCTGTTCAGCTCAGGTCATTTCAAGAGTGATCATGCCAAGTAACCACTGATGAAACCCTCCTCAGAGTCCCAGTGATTGGAAACCTGAATAAATTCTACTCCTGACAAACTAATGCAGCGAAGCACCACAAAAGCTTTTCTTTTTCTGTCTTAAGTGTCCTCGGCATAATCTTTGGCTTGATTTGTTTTATTACTCAGGAGTCTAATGGATAAGGCGGGAGCACGTGACAAGATTCTCTATATGCAATTATTTGTCTATTGTTCATTCTTGTCATTTGAATATGAGCAATATCTTTTATTCAATGTGACTCCAGGTGTTGCCTATCTTCTTCCATGTACAAACCTTATGATACCAACCACACTAAATACTTGAAGCTCTGCAGAACTTTACCAAGAACAATTTAGAATTTTAGTAGCCATTCTGGGGAACTTTGTGTATGAATAAACTTGGTATACAATAACCCTTTGTGTGGTAGCTTAGAACAAAAGGATTCAGAATATTCAATGGTCAGCTTTTTTTTTTTATTTATACAAAAAGGCTTCAAAAATACATGAAAACTCTAAAATTATTCCCATTAAGACTTAGAAAAAGTTAGTAAAACACAAAATTAATCTCCTCTCCTTCTCACCAGCCAACTGTAAAGTGACCTTCCTCCTGGTTGTTTGTATTTCGATTTCCTCTTAGCTCCTGCTCTTCTGTTTTACCTTTTCCTTGGCCACCCTTTCTAAACACTACCCTCTCATTAAGTGATGTCCTCTCCTAATGTCTATCTTGGGTAGAGAAAATAACTAGTCTCATTAGTTCCAGAGTTTAGAAACTTGGTGAAGATCTAATTTACAAAAGCTAGCCAAGAACTCTTCAAACCCTCATATGAAAAAACCAAGGTTTACTAGAAAATTTAGGATTGCTCTAAGAAATCAGAGCTGATAATTCTATCTCTATGAATTAGTTTATATCCTTATGAGACATAGAATTTCTAAAACTTAGTTAGAAAAATAGGATTAATTGATTACTTAAATAAATTCAAATATATGCTTTGACAGTTGAACTTGGATGGATATGAAAGGAGTGTAAAATAGGACAAAACCTCTTAGCAGCTGTCCTTAGCTATTTTCTGTTAAAATTGCACATCTGAATTTTGAACAGGCAAACAGAGAAAGGATAAATTCCTTCTTGATTTCAGAACCACCCTCTTCTGTGAATATTCCAGTCTTAATAAGCATGAAGACATCACCACCTCATCCACTTCTTATTTGTTTTAATGATTTATTTATTTATTTGAGAGCAAAAGTGAGTGTGTGGAGCAGGAGGAGGGATAAACAGAGAGAATCTTAACCAGACTCCCCGCTGACTGTGGAGCCCGATGCAAGGAGGGATCCCACAACCCTGAGACCAAGACCTGATAGAAAACGAAGAGCTGACCACTTAATGA
>ML110781.1:0-11839 GCA_003697995.1 Taxidea taxus jeffersonii
TGCAGACTTTAAAACACTGGATTACAGGATGTGGGCATTACTCTGATGGACCGGTAAGTTGCTCTAGAGCAGGAAAGATAAGCTCATATTCAGCCATTGACATCTTCTGCAACAGAATGGAATAGAATGGAATAGAATTGAAGCTCTTAAATAATACCATAAGTAGGCAACTGCCCATTCACAGGATAGCTGAGGGGAGCCCGGGTGGCTCAGTCGGTTGGGCATCCACCTTGGCTCAGGTCATGATCCGGGAATCCTGGGATCCAGCCCCGCATCGGGGTCCCTGCCTCTCCCTCTGCCTACTTGTGCTCTTCATCTCTGTGTCACAAATAAATAAAATCTTGAAAAAAAAGAATAAGATCTATCCTTGGGTCAATAAAGCCTCAGTGATACAAAGAAAATCACCAGCATGGTTGGAAGCATTGGAAATTGATTTTAAGATTGATCCAGATGGGAATAATATTTCTTCTTATTGGTGCAACCATTGGATGCCCAGTGGGTGGGAACATACCGGGTCAGCACAGCATCCTGTCTGTGAGAATATACCCAGAACCCATCTGCCCAATACCAATTTACATAGCCAACGGAGTCAGCTTTGACAAATGTGGTGTGTTACCCAGGAGTCCAGGCCCACGTATTATCGAGAGAAGATGCTGGAATGCTACATGCTGTATGAGAACGGTCCATTGGA
This sequence comes from Taxidea taxus jeffersonii, assembly GCA_003697995.1. Lineage (NCBI taxonomy): Eukaryota > Metazoa > Chordata > Mammalia > Carnivora > Mustelidae > Taxidea > Taxidea taxus. The sequence continues at coordinate 692 of ML110781.1, forward strand.
GCCCCAAGGGACACCTGCTTTTACCAGCTCCTCAGGCCAAATATGTCTGAACCTATTTTACCTAACCCTCTGGGAATTGTATACAAACCCATGCCACAGAGTGCGGAAATAACCTTCTAGAAAGAGCAACTCAGTTTGTGCTATATACAACCCAGATGTAAGATTTAGGGCACAGAGCTAGGAACAACCACCGACAAATGGCCCAGCTGACACCCTCCCACCCCATGGATAGGATTAGGTTTGGAAAGCCTACAATCCTGGTAGGATTAAGCATCATTGCTAACCTAATTATCTCTGGAATTCAGGAAGCTGAGGTCCAGACTATGAAGCAGGAATTATTTGCATGTATATACCACATGATGGGGGGCCTGGGTGGCTCAGTGGGTTAAACCTCTGCCTTCAGCTCAGGTCATGGTCCCAGGGTCCTGATCGAGCCCCGCATCAGGCTCTCTGCTCCGAGGGGAGCCTACTTCCCCTCTCTCTCTGCCTGCCTCTCTGCCTACTTGTGATCTCTGTCTGTCAAATAAATAAATAAAATCTTAAAAAAACAACAACACATGAACCCCTACTCCATGCAGTCATAAGTTTAGGTCCCAAGATCTCAGCATTCAGAACACTGTATTCCCTGTCTCAGCTGTGCATGGTTACCATGCCTACCAATGGGATTTCAACTAGGACACCAACCGTAAGGTCCAGGCCCACCCACAAAATTTACTTCTTTCTTAGAGAAATCTATGTAAGAGACCACTTAAAAAATAGTTGCCATAGAATGGATAAGCTCCTCCAGAGAGCTTAGAATGATGTTGGAAACATTATTGCAACAGGGAACCAGACGGAATCTCTTTTAGATTAGACACCTCTAGAGTTGGGGTTGTGACAATCCAGGGCAATGTAAACTCTCATGGCTAAGACTATTAGGGGGTCAAAGCTTATTAGCATAGGACACGTATGTTGTGCCACAAGGATGTGGTAACATTGTACTTGTGGCAACACATACACGCATCCACTTCCCGCCTGATGGGTGTTTATTACCCCAAGAGATGGTATTCCAAGGGTCTCATGCCATGTATTATACCTGGCACGAACTAGAAATCAACGCTAATCTTTTCCCTTTAAAAAGAACATCGTTGGGGCACCTGGGTGGCTCGGTCAGTTGAGTTGAGTAGCTGCCTTTGGCTCGGATTATGGTCCTGGGGTCCTGGGATCGGGACCCTCGTTGGACTCCCTACTCAGCAGGGAGCCTGCTTCTTCCTCTCTCCTTCTGTCTGTCCCTCCCTCTGCTTGTGCTCTCTCTGTCTCTGTCTCTCTTTGTCAAATAAATAAACAAAATCTTTAAAAAAAAGGAACATCCATTGAAAATGTATTTTTGGACAGGGACACTTTATTTATTTTTAAAAGTTTATTTATTAGGAATCTCTACACCCAGCCCGGCTGGGTGAACTCATAACCCTGAGATCAAGAGTCACATGCTCTTCTGACGGAACCAGCCACGTGCTCCTGGACCTAGGACACTTTATTATTTTTCTTTTAAAGATTTTATTATTTATTTATTTATTTGACAGACAGAGATCACAAGTAGGCAGAGAGGCGGGCAGAGAGAGAGGGGGAAGTAGGCTCCCAGCCGAGCAGAGAGCCGGATGCAGGGCCCGACCCCAGGACCATGACCCTGAGACCATGACCTGAGCTGAAGGCAGAGACTCAACCCATGTCCAGGCGCTCCGGACATGGGACACTTTAACTGGGTAATTTACGTTAATAGTTTTTCAGAGGTCATGTTCTCTCCTCATGCTAGAATGAATGATATTATTATCACCATAAACAATGAATGTATGAAAATGTTGTATGCTATTAACGTAACATTTTTAGGTGAAAACTTAGAAGGACTCAGAGCAGCCCATCAGATTTTTTTTTTAAAGATTTTATTTATTTATTTGTTTTAGAGAGAGAGAGAGAGAGAGCGAGCACAGGCAGACAGAGAGGCAGGCAGAGGCAGAGGGAGAAGCAGGCTCCCTGCCGAGCAAGGAGCCCGATGTGGGACTTGATCCCAGGACGCTGGGATCGTGACCTGAGCCGCTTAACCAACTGAGCCACCCAGGCGTCCCCAGCCCATCAGATCTTACCCAGCAAGTCTACCCACTTCGAACATGCCGCATGGATCATGCATGAGGCCTCAGCACTTGACACCAACCTAGCTGTACTGAACAAAGATATACAAAACTTACATGATGAACGTTCCTTTCTGGAGTTGTTAGCAAAACCCTTCAAACCCATGATTTGTTCGGCTCATGGTCTGACTGTAACCCTATAAAATACTTAAAGATGGGATGGAATCCTATCTCTACACACTTTTGGGAATCCATTAGGGAAGTTCTATTGCTTTCAGTTATTATTTTTGTTATACATCTTATTTTTTTTAAGATTTTATTTATTCATTTGACAGACAGATCACAAGTAGGCAGAGAGGCACGCAGAGAGAGAAGAGGAAGCAGGCTCCCTGCTAAGCAGAGAGCCCGATGTGGGGCTCGATCCCAGGACCCCGAGATCATGACCTGAGCCGAAGGCAGAGGCTTAACCTACTGAGCCACCCAGGCACCCTGTTATACATTTTATTAAACATGCTGTTAGAATGCTAAACACCCCGAGATTTAAGAGGGAAAAGTCACAGAAGACTATGCTTAGCCATAACCTTTCCATTCTTCTCTAGATGGGCCCAGAGCCGATGTCAAAGATTCCATATGTAATTTCGGACTTTCATCTGCCTATCGTTGGAAATACGATTCTTATTTCATTTATTTGAATTACTTTGTTATCTCGTTAACTTACCTTCAATAAATCTAGATTTGGTTTTTCTTCTCTCTTTTTGACTTAATTTAATTATTAGATGTGAATTTGAGTTGAAGTTTGTTGGCTGATGATTGATTGATTTCTCCAACACGGAGCTTCAACTCACAGCCCTGAGATCAGGACCTGAGCTGAGATCAAGCGTCAGAAGCTTAACCCACTGAGCCACCCAGGTGCCCTGGAGTTTTCTGGTTTAAATCCTTACTTCATTTTGTTTGTTCAGTTTAAGGTACCTAACTTGTTTGGATTTGATGGGCTCTTTACCTTATGACATCAATAAATGTTTCATATAGTTTGGGTTTGGTTGATTTTGTTGACTCTCATTGAAAATGTGATGAAGTCATTGACATCTGCCTCCTTCCATGTGACCAAACTAGGCCTGTCACCCTGCTTCGAGACACCTTTGATACCTGCATGACTATTATGGATTTGTGGCGAGCAGTCTCGGGCGGCCCGCAGGGAACAAGATGGAGTCGCTCATGCCAAGCAGGGGCCCGTGTCAAGCAATGGTGCGGGCAGTGAAGGGGGCCGCAGCTACGAGATCTCGCTGAGACCCGCACCAGCTGAGGACGCCCCAGAACTGAGAACCAGCCGAAGCAGACCAGGTCTGCAGGGGCCCAAGATGACCAAACCCCTTCAAAAGGGGAGGATGTTGGCAGCAAAGAGTCAGACTTTTCAGATGTGACCCCTCTCTGTCTGATCGCTTCAAAAAGGCAGCTGTAGCTGAGGCCCTGCCTGATGGATCTCTGAACGGAAGCCTGGGGTCTGGGGACTGTCCCTGCACTGACTTGGTGCCTGAATTCTCCTTAGGGTCAGTGTCAGTCCAGTAAGAGAGCGGGTGGGAAGCGACTCATCCTCCAGATCTTTCTGAGCTCTCACACTCTGGGCCACCTTCTTATGCAAACCGGCAGCGAGGTAAGAGGGAGTGACTGTGCACTGTGGATGACAACTGTGGGGTTTTTCTTAGCCCAGAACAGGGTCCCAGTCTCCAAACCCAGCCGAGGTCTGAGTTGGGGCTGGACCTCAGGTTCCCAAGATCTCGAGGATCGTGTGAGTGTTGAGCGTCAGGCCCAACCAGGCTTTAAGCCCTCTTGGCTCCAATGTGGAGGGAGAGGATGACCTGGGTGTGGGGCTGCCCCTTCCTCGGTGTTGTGGAGGGACTCAGGGGAGCAAAAGGCCAGAAGGATTTTCTGAATGAGCTCCACATGCTGATGGGCAGCTCCTGCCAGGAACAGGGTCCCTCCTGGCTAGGACTGTGGCCCGGCCTGTTCCCCTACCCCGCACTGGCAGGCTGTGATGACAGCATGACCGTGGTGCCCACATTCTGTTCCAGGTTTTACTTTAGGAGCCTACTTTCCTCAGCCTCTACACTGCATCCCAGGAGACATCCCCAGGAGGCAGGGCCATGCAAAAAAATCCAAAAAATGTGCATTAAGCCAAACCCATTCCTATCAGTGGACAAGACAGCAATCCCTGCTCCCACGAGCTCCCACGTTACGGGGAAAGTCAGGCTTCCAGCCAACAGTTTCAGGCGAGGGTGTGAGGCTTTCCTTGAGAGGAGCAAACAGGGTGAGGTGACAGGCACTGGTGCCAGCAGCTTGGGGTTGGGGGAAGGTCTCTTTAAGGCCGTTTCCTCTGAGCCAAGACCTGGAGGATGCGAAGGACAGCATTTTTTTTTTTTAAGATTTAATTTATTTATTGGACAGAGAGAGATCACAGGTAGGCAGAGAGTCAGGCAGAGAGAGAGGAAGGGAAGCAGGATCCCTGCCGAGGAGAGAGCCCTACTCGGGGCTCGATCCCAGGACCCTGAGATCATGACCTGAGCCGAAGGCAGAGGCTTAACCCACTGAGCCACCCAGGTGCCCCTGGAGGACAGCATTTTAAAAATTTATTTTTTTAGGGCTGCTGGGCTGACTCAGTCAGTGGAGCGTATAGCCCTTGACCTCAAGATCTTGAGTTCGAGCCTCACGTTGGATGTAAAGTTTACCTTAATAAACAATTTTATTTTTTTAATAGCTTTATTGACGTGTCATTGGCATATATACTTTACCTATTTAAAGGGCACAATTTGGTGTTTCTGCATACATGTACACCTATACAAGCACAACCAAGGTAGTGAACATATCCGTCACCTCACTAGTTTCCTTGGAGGGCCAGTGTTTTGAAAAGTTGGGGAATAGCATTTCAGACAGAGGAATTAGCATGTGCAAAGGCACCGTGGCAGGGTCAAGCTTGGTGGCCCCAGGAGCAGAAAGGAGGCCAGGGAGGTATATGATAGGGGATAAGGTGGTGGTGGTGAGGGCCAGGCCTCCGGCCTGAGGGGTCTTTTAGGCCTAGGAGAGAAGCTTGATTCTGAATCTAAGTGCTTCCTTGACACCCTCTTGAATGGTGAGTGGACTTTACTACTTTATACTTGGCCATCAGACCCTCTGATCCTGGCCCCACCAAAGCTCTTCTGAGAAATCAGCCATGTGGGGCTTGACACCTGCTAATGACTTAGTAAGTGGTTTCCCCTAGAAATGATTTACATTTTAACTGGGGCCTTTAATACCTCCACCCAAGGGAATGACTAATGGTGGAATTTCAGGCTAAGGGGCAGGCCCATGGACGGAGCCTTGATCAATCACTCCTCCGTCTCCAAGTTCTCAGCCTTCAGACAGTGAAGCTGGCTTCTTGAAGGTTTAGGTTGTAAGTCACGATTTGAAGCCCAGATGCCCCTGACCCCCTCAAGCCCTCCAGGGTTGGTCCTTGGGAGCCCCCCCACCCCCCCGGCTGGACTGCCAGAGACCCAGCTCACGTGGGGAAGAAGGCGAGGGACAGAAACACAAAGCCAGTCCTCATAGAGCAAATTCCTCTAGAACAGACTCTCCAGGAGCTTGAGAGCAGGTTCCAGGACAGCCAGGAAGTGTAGGTGACACCTGGGGCTTTAGGACATCATGATCTGGGAGTGCAGCCACCACCCTGGAGAGGGGAGAGGCTTATTCTAGGGTCACAGACTTGGGTTTGAATCGTGGCTCTCAAAACTCAGTAACTGGGGGCGCCTGGGTGGCTCAGTCATTAAGCGTCTGCCTTCGGCTCAGGTCATGATCCTGGGGTCCTAAGATCGAGCCCCACATCGGGCTCCCTGCTCAGCAGGGAGCCTGCTTCTCCCTCTCCACTCCCCCTGCTTGTGTTCCCTCTCTCACTGTGTCTTTCTCTCTGTCAAAAAATAAAAACAGGGGTGCCTGGGTGGCTCAGTGAGTTAAAGCCTCTGCCTTCAGCTCAGGTCATGATCTCATGGTCCTATGATCGAGCCCTGCATCAGGCTCTCTGCTTGGCAGGGAGCCTGCTTCCCTTCCTCTCTCTCTCTCTCTGGCTGCCTCTCTGCCTTCTTGTGATCTCTGTCAAGTGAATAAATAAAATCTTTAAAAAATAAAAAATAAATAAATAAAAAATAAAATAAAAAACAATAAAAACAAATAAAAAACCTCAGTAACTGGGTGTTTTGGGCAGGTTATCTCTCTGAGCATCCAATTTCTCATGGATTTTTAAAAAATCATCCCTTTAAAAAAAAATTGTCATTTTGCAGGGGTACAGTGCCGGGTACCTTGAAAGCACTTTTGACTCATTAATTCTGCATTTTTTTTAACTGGATGTCCATGTCGTGCCAGGCTCTGAACATGGGGGGCCAAATCCCTGTCCCAGGTTGTGTTGGGGGGGTTCTTTTTCTCCTAGGAAGCCAGCAGACCCCTGGCCTTGATGTTTCCATCCATAGGATGGGGGCAGCGCTCCCTGGTGGGAAGCCTGGCTCGTCGGGGTAGGAAGGGCCCTGTGAGGAGCCGTCCCCCCTTTCCTGAGCGGCCGCCCCCGGGCTTTCCTGTCCAGGCACCCAGGATATGGGGCCTCTCTGCGGGGACACACCCGAGGGGACACACTCTCCTCACCTGAGCTGCTCTCACCAACAGTTGCTTGTTTCTTTCTTGTACCCAAAGCCTCTGATTCCGTGATTAATATTGGACTGGGCTTGGTTTCCTGAGAGTTGAAATGACTCACCCCCATTCACAACGGCCCTACTGAGCAGGAAGGTCTGGGGGAGACAGGGACTCCGTGATGGGGAGCCGAGGCCCACGGAGTCATCCCTGCCACAGGCTGGGCCTTGGCCAAGTCTCTTTCCCTCTCTGGCCTTAGCTTTGTCCCTCTGGAAGGTGGAAGGAAATATTGGAAACTAGAAGGAACTGTGGGAGCCCTTGCCCAGCTCCCAGGCCCAGAAGCTCACAAGGGTTAAAACCACCTCCTGCGGCTCAGTCAGGAGAGCAGGGCCTCCCCATGGTGTTAGTCACATACACCTTTTACCCTCTACAGTTGAGATCACTGTTCATATTATGCATGGAAAAACTGAGGCTCAGAGAGGGTGAGTGACTCGCCCAGATCCACACAGCTAGTAAGTGGCAGAGACAGAAATTGACCCTGGCTGTCTGCTGTCTGGTTCTAGCATCTCTAGCAGAGCTGGACATGGCCTGCAGGAGCCCCCAGGCTCGGATGAGATCCAGCCCTCCTCTGCTTCACTCTCCCTGGAGCCTTGGACCAACAGGACTTAAAGCAAATGGTCAAATCCCAGCCCATTTCACAGATGAAGGCACTGAGGCCCGGAGCGGGATAATCGTGTGGCTAGATGCAGACCTGGAACCCGGGCTCCCTACTCTCCATCTAGTCTTCCCACCCCTCGAGCTACCACCTCTCAGGCTGGAGCCAAGACTGAGCCTGGACTTGGGCGCCGAGGCCTGGGGAAGGGCCCCGCAGCAGGGTGGCCAGCAGGCTGCTCGCCTGTGCCGAGGTGCAGGGGATGGTCGCCCCTCTGGCATCCCTGGAGGGCCAGGGGGCACCTCTGACTCCCCAGAGCTCTCCCCTGTGTGGACCTGCCACGGAGCCCGAAACCCTTATGTAAGTCACTCCTGGCTGGAACGGTGAATGCCACGGTAAACTCACTCTCAGGCAAGGGGAACACCAGACTCTGAGCGTTTCATCTGCGGTCCCCAAAGAAGAGGTCTGGGGCCAGAGCGGGCACCTGGGTCCCCAGTGGGAGTGGGGCAAAGGGCACATTTCTCTGCTTGCAATTCAGAGATTTCTACATCCACTGTTTAATTCTGGGCTCATCACAGGCCTTGGAAGTCTGCCCGGCAGTTCAAATCCACGCCGGGGGGAGAAGGAATCCTGCTGCCCCTGGACCAGGACCACCTCCGGGTATTCGTGCACCTGTGCAGTCCCCGCCCACGCCGGGAGAGCCAGCCTGTGTAAGCGGCAGCCTGGTGTGGAAGTGACGAAACATGACTTCTGAGGCTGGATCATAAGACACTGTGGCTTCCATCTTTTTTCTACGGGGTCACTTGCTCTGGAGGAAGCCGGCTTCCCTGTCGGGTGTTTGAGTCACCGTGATTCGGACGTCTCCTGCCCACAGTCATGGGACTGGCTGACACTGGGAGCAGGACATCCAGTCCCAACCAAGCCTTCAGAAGCCGGTGACCCCGGGGGACATCTTGACGGCAAAGTCATGAGAGGCTCTAAGCCAGAATCACCCGGTCAGTGAGTCCCTCCTGAGCTGCTGACCCACAGAAACAGAGCGATGTAATGTTTGTTGTTTCAAGCTGCTAAGTTTTGAGATACACAGCAACAGAGAACTAATAACGCCTTGTGACATGGCTGGACCAGGACTCCTTTACCAGTGCTCTTTCTCCTGGGAAAGCAAGGATGACAGGGGCCTAGAGGGAGAAGAGAAGGCAGCTGAGCCCCGAAAGTCAGACAGGACTGGGGCCAAACCCAGCTCTACCACACTCAAGCTGTGTGACCTCAGGCAAGTTACTTAACTACTCTGAGCCTCAGTTTGTGCATCTGTGAAGTGGGGACAGCAATACTGACTTGAAATCTTCTTGCCAGGATTATATGTCTGGCCAAGGGCCTGAGTAGCCTGCTTGGGGGATGTGCGGTGCTGGAGCTTGTCCAGGCAGCTGGGAACCCCTAATGTTTGTTCCTTCCCAACTTTAAGGAATGAACTTCCTGCCTCCAGCCTTCAGTGGCCACTACTCACCACCCCCTGAGAAGCCAGAGCTGGGTGACCAGGATCCAGCCTTGAGCTGGGGAGACCTCTGGGGTCTTTGAGTTGGAAGCAGCCCGATTCATAGGTCCCTCCAGAGAAGCCTCCTAATGGAGAATCCTACTTCCATCAAGGTTCCCAAGAGACATACTCAGAAAAGGAGCTAGGCTAACCAAAGCAGAAGGATCCAGGCTTTCCTCTTCCGAGTTCCAGCTTCCTCACCGCCTGCTGCTGCTTGTGGCAGAAAGAATCCTTTTATCTGGGGGAGGTTATTTGGGGGCTATTTGGGACTAGGGTTCTCAGCTGTTGGGGAAGTCCCTGGATTTCCTGAGCCAAGTCGGAACCTCGTGTCTTACTCAGCATCTCTTTGGTGACAGGCTCCCTGTTTCCTTTGGAGGGCTTCCTGCCATGCCCACCTTCTGCCCTCTTTCTCTGAGATCAGACGGTGTGGGCAGGTGCCTCTCACCTTCCTGCCTTCTGCAGGCCCGGGGACTGGCTTCCACAGCTCGCTCTGGCAGGCACGGCCCCTGTGATCCCACAGCAGGACTGGCCGCTTGCCATGCCGTGCATGGGACCCGGGGACTTCCCCTCCTGTTCTTCAAAGCACTTTCACACTGGTTAGGGGGTTCGCCAGCCACCTGGAACCCACAGGAGGTGCCCAGTGGGCCTATCTAGCGCCTGCTCGCTGGAGTCTCACCAGCCACCACCTTCCTGGGCAGCTGCAATTTCTCCAGGAAAGGCTGGACCTCCCGGGGGGCTCCAACCCGGTCCCTGGCTACCAAGTGTGCCCTTCTCTCTGCCGGCCAGCTGTGGGTCCGCAGCCCTGTGCCAGGCACCGTCTCGGGCTCACGAGGCATCCTGGTCCTCCAAAAGCACAGTTTCCTGCGACAGAGGAATACACACAACAGTCATTACAGTCATGACGCAGTAAAGACCAGTTCTAGAATTGAGGTACCAAAAAACGACAGAAACCGCCTTTCTGCCTGGGAAGACGGCTGGGGGAGGGGAAGGGACATCTCCGGGAAAGTGATGATGAGGAGATGACCTTGGAGCAGGCTCCGAAGGTGAACAAGAGTCCAAAGTGTGTTCCCAGAGGAGGACTGGGATGGGTAAAGGCATCAAAGAGGCAGGGGGACAGATGACACACGTGGCTAAGGGAAAGCTAGAGCAGTAGGACTGAGCCAGGAGACACAGGGTCTCGAACTCCACTGGCTTTGAGGAGCGCTGTGCTGGGCCTTGGCTCTCACCTGCACAGTGGGCACGAAAGAGGATATTCCTCATGGGCTTCCCCGGAGGATTCAGGAGCCGATGTCTGAAAAATCTTAGCACAAAGTAAGCACTCATAGGCAGCTATTGTTGGGGCGCCTGGGTGGCTCAGTGGGTTGAGCCTCTGCCTTCAGCTCAGGTCATGATCTCAGGGTCCTGGGATTGAGCCCCACATCTGGCTCTCTGCTCAGCAGGGAGCCTGCTTCCCTTCCTCTCTCTCTGCCTGCCTCTCTGCCTTCTTGTGTTCTCTATCAAATAAATAAATAAATAAATAAAATCTTCTAAAAAAAGGCATTGGGGTGCCTGGGTGGCTTGATGGGTTAAAGCCTCTGCCTTCGGCTCAGGTCATGATCCCAGGGTCCTGGGATTGAGCCCCATATCGGGCTCTCTGCTCATCAGGGAGCCTGCTTCCTCCTCTCTCTCTGCCTGCCTCTCTGCCTACTTGTGATCTCTGTCTGTCAAATAAAGAAATAAAATCTTTTTTAAAAAAAGGCATTAAAGTATTAAGTAAATAATCTGATTGATTTATTTATTTATGTCAGTACGTCATTAGAAATAATCTGATTTTTCATGGGAGGAGAACACCCCCCCCATTGCACCTCTGCAAGGGTTCTGTACGGGGGAGGGTGGCTGAAAGGTCCCTAAAGAAGCCCATGAGGGGAACACGGGGTAGTGGGGGGAGAGACAGGTTCCTAGAGCATCACTGTTCGGATCGCTGTTCATGGATGTGCCGTATTCCAGTAAACAGATGTACCACAGTCCGCTTCGCCCCTGTTGCTGTCATTCTTAGGGTATTTCCAACATTTATAAATAATGTTTTAGGAAACATCGCTGCATGTACAGTTTCCTTTTTTCTTTTTCCAGTTCAACCATTACCTTCATTCTTTTTTCTTCGTTAGGGCAAAATTACTGAGCCACCAGTTGTAAACAGTATGTATGTGTGTGTGTGTGTGTGTGTGTGTGTGTGTGTGTGT